>PVLC010019601.1:0-30336 GCA_004027655.1 Graphiurus murinus
CGGTACTGGGGATTGAACTCAGGGGCATTCTACCTCCGAGCTATACCCCCAGCCCTATTTTTTATTCTTTATTTTGAAACCGAGTCTCACTAAGTTGCAGAGTGCCTCACTAGGTAGCTGAGGCTGGCCGCGAACCCGGATCCTCCAGTCTCAGCCTCCCGAATGCTGGGATTACAAGCGTGCGCCACCACGCCCGGCTAGGAATCTACTTTTGAGGTTTGTTTCATTTTGTTTTTCCATACTGGGGATTGAGCCCAAGGGCATCCAACCATCCATCCATCCATCCATCCATCCATCCATCCTCAAACCTTCAATCCTTTTGTCTCAGTCTCCTAAGCACTGGGATTATGGACATGTACCACCACACTTGGCTTACTTTTGATAATTTAAAAAACTGAATCACAGTCTGAACACTTGTGTGTTAGACTTCAAAGTCTGATTTTTCTGCACCACATGCAGACTCCCAGGGATAGTGGGGTTTCTGAGACTGAATCTAATAGGATACTGATCACCTAGCCTCCCCTTAGCTCCTGCTTTTCACTGTAGCTTTAAAATATCGTTTAAGTTTTATTTTTAATTGGCAATAATTATATACATTTATGGGGTACAATGTGATGTTTTGATACATATTTATAATGTGGAATGATTGAATCAGGCAAAGTGAATAAATTCCATTCCACTTTGCTTAGCAAGATCCATCCTTTGTAGCAAGGTGGGAATGAGCCTTGAGTCACCAATAAGGAGGACATTGGTAAACCGGGCGTGATGGCGCATGCTTGTAATCCCAGCATTTGGGAGGCTGCTACTGGAGGATCCGGGTTTGCGGCCAGCCTCAGTTGCTTAGTGAGGCCCTCTGCAACTTAGTGAGACCCTGTTTCAAAATAAAGAATAAAAAATAGGGCTGGGGCTGTAGCTCGGAGGTAGAATGCCCCCAGGTTCCATCCCCAGTACCGAAAAAAAACCACCACCAACAACAACAAAAAAAAACCCAGGAGGACATTGGTTTCAACCTGTTTTCAGTTTTGTCCATAATCCAGTTATTATTCCCTGCTTCCCAGTAATTCATAACCCACTCCAGGAGTGTGCTAGCATAACTGTTACTTGCTGGATGCTTAGCACTTCAAAGCCTATTGGGTTCCACTAAGCCAGAAACTCAAAAGCCAGAAACTTAGTTGAAGTAACATAAAGCCTGCTATGGTATAAGCAAGTATGTTCCTCCTCTCAGCCAAAGTGGTAAGCAGAGCAACTTCAAAATTATTTTTACCAAAGAAGGGCTGATATGTGAGAAACAGGCCATAAGATGGAGGGTGAAGATAAGAAGAATGGAATTTTTGAGAGTACAAAAATTTAGAAGGGTGATCATTTTCTTCTGAATGGCTGATGACTAAAGGGGAATTAACCCAAATAATGTTATGTACATATATGAATGTATCACTATGAATCTCACTAACATGTACAATTGTAATATACCAATTAAAAAAGAAATCCCATGTGCAAATCATCATGATGTGATGACATTCTTTTGAGAGGGGGATGGCTGGCTTCCACCCAGGTTCTGGTTATTATTATTATTATTATTGTTATTATTGTTGTTGTTATTTTATGGTAATGGGGATTGAACCTGGGGGCATTCTACCTTCGAGCTACATCCCAGCCCTATTTTATTTTTATTTTGAAACAGGGTCTCACTAAGTTGATGAGAATCTTACTGCTTGCTGAGGCTGCTCTTGAACCTGCCATCTTTCTGTACTGGGATTACAGGCATGTGCTACCATTCCTGGCTGAGAAACAAAACTGTTAAGAACTCACTGCGGAGACCAGGAGGTTGAGTTAAAAGGTTCCAGGGAAGCCCAGGAAGGCAGAGTGTTGTTCTTGGGTTTCCCCCATTCTGGCCTTGAATTTTGCTGCCAGGGCTGTCTCGAGGGAGCCCCAGCATAATTCCTACTGCCAGTACTGCCATTTTCTACATCCCATGGATAGGAGGATGAAACACCTGCTCCTCAGCTGGTCTCCTGTGCTATTTTGATGGCATCTACTTGTGTAACTTGAGTTTCTCATTAAAATGCAAATTTGGGAGTAACCGGAAAAAAATCTGGCTCTGAGGAGCCACGTGGGTCCAGTCTGGAGAGATTGGCAGTGCACAGTCATCAGCTAGCAGCTACAAGTGACAGATGAGGCAAATGAGGGGAAGGGCCAACACAGAGTTAAAACAGTCATGGACTGGAAGAGATTATTGTAGAAATAATCACAAGATTGGCTATTTTCCAAAGTGTATGTGTGTGTGTGTGTGTGTGTGTGTGTGTGTGTTTTACTGGGGATTGAACTCAGAGGTATTTCATCTCCAAGCTATACCCACAGCCCTTTTTATTTTTTGTTTTGAAACAGGACCTTATTAGGTTGCTGAGAGTCTCACTGCTTGTTGAGGCTGTCCTCAAACTTGCGATCCTTGTGTCTCAGCCTCCCAAGTACTGGGATTACAGGTGTATGCCACCATGCCCGGCTTAGAAACACTATTTTGAACGCCTTGAGGAATGAGGAAAGGTAAGCTTTAATTCAGGTTCCTATATTTTATGCAAACTTACTGTATACAATCTCTGATTTATGTTAGGGGAGGCAGGAGGTACTGGAATGCCTTGTTTTACCAATTAACTGTTGTAGAAAATCACTATAATAAATAGTTAAAAAGAAACTCAAATTCTAATTTCTCTGGTGCTATGCTGTCTACTGTGGGAGTCACTAGCCACATGTGGGTGGCTATTGAGAATTTGAAGTATAGATAACTGAATTTAGATGTTCTGTAAGAGTAAAATATATTCTAGATTTCAAAGACTATGAAAAAGGTATAGTAAATTTTAATATTGATTACATGTTGAAGTGATAATATTTCAAATATATTGGGCTAAATAAGACATTAACATTAATGTTTAAGGAGATGGAAATGTTAATTACCCTGATTTGGCAAGAACATATTATACGTAGATATAGCAACATCACACTGTACTCTATAAATATGTACAATTAAAATAATAGTTAAATAATTAAAGCTTGAACCTTAAAAAAGCATTAATTTTGCCTGTTCCTTTTTCACATGGCTACTAGAACATTAAAAGCATCATATGCAGCTTGCATTATATTTCTGTTGGAGAGTGTTGCTCTATTATATTAACATAGTATTTGGTATACAGACATCTTTTTAGCAGTACATTTCTTACTTTAAGTATAGCTATACAGGAGACAGACCTGTTTTAAAAGAAGGACAGGGAGGACTGGAGATTTGTAAATGGAGAAACTGATTATAGAAGCAAGTCAGGACCCTGCCTCGGTTACCTCTCCTTCTGGGGTGAGGGGATATGGAAGGTGAGACAATCAATCACCTGAAGCAAGTTCTCTCATTCCCCCTAGCTCCAAGAGCAGGGGAAAGGCACGTTGAAATTTCTGCTTCCTTACCATCTTAGCCATCAAGCTCTGGGTGGGAGACAGTGACAATGTGGCAAGAACGTTCCCTGGCTCTCTCTGGACCACCCTTCCTGGCCAAGAGAAAGGGGAACAATGAGATGAGCCCCTTCTTCACTCCGAGGGCCATGTGGTAGAGCTGCAGCCGCACCTCCTTCTGCCAATAGGCGTAGATGAGTGGGTTGAGCAGGGAGTTGCCGACCCCAAGCAGCCACAGGTACCGTTCCAGCACTTGGTAGAGGTGGCACTCCTGGCAGGCCACCTGCACGATGCCAGTGATAAGGAAGGGGGACCAGGACAGAATGAAGCTCCCGATTAGAACAGACACAGTGCGGATGGCCTTGAAGTCGCTGGGATACCATGAGGACCGGAAAACTCCAGCCATGGCTCCTGCGTGTTTCATCTTTCGGATCTGCTGGCGATGCACGGAGGCGATCTTGAGCATGTCACAGTAGATGAAGACAAAGAGGAGCATGGCTGGGAAGAAGCCCCCACAGGAGAGGGTCAGCACAAACCTTGGGTGAAACACAGCAAAGAAGCTGCAGGGTCCATGGTAGGTTGTCTGCTGGAATATGGAGACTCCGAGTGGGAGGAAACCAATGATGTAAGACAACAACCATAGCCCAGCTATGCAGGCCCCAGCCACAAGCCCACTCATGATCTGGAAGTAGCGGAGGGGCTGCTTAATGGCCAGGTACCTGTCAAAGGCAATCAGCATGACTGTGAAGACAGATGCAGCTGAGGAAGAAGTGACAAATGCCATCCGAAGACTGCAGAGGGTCTTCTCTGTGGGCTGAGCGGAGCTGGAGAGCTGGTCTGAGACTAGGCCAGAGATAGCCACACCAATCAAGGTGTCAGCCACAGCCAGATTCAAAGTAAAGCAGATACCAACCCCATCATTCTTAGGGATTGACAAAAGCACGGCCACAGTCACTAGTGCATTAGTAGCAATGATGAGGAAGGACAAGACAGCAAGGATCACTCCGAATAAGAAAGATGACTCCATGTCTTTAAGTGGCATGTTTTCCACTTACCAGGTCACTCTGGCTCTCTAGCTTAGGTTCTTTGGGCCAGGGGAGAAGGATCTGTGGGTTCAGAACCACAGCACGATTCTAGCCATCCCTGGAAGTCCAGGCTGGCAGCTTGCCATCTTTGGAATCTTGGTGTCATTGAGAATTACTCATCCTCTCAGTTTCTGAGTCTGCAGCCTCTTGTGTCTGCTGCATTCTGAGGGCAGCAATCCCTGTACAGACCTCCCCTTGAGTGCTAAGATAGTCCCTCCCCCTCCAATGACCAGGTTACTAGACAACCCCCAAGTACCTGGTACATGCCGTCTCCTCAAGGCCTCTCCCTTCATTGATACTTCAATGGCTTTGGAGGGACCTGGGCATTCATCAGACCTCCCATCTAACAGAAAATATAATTGACTGTAATCACACTTTTTCTTCCTTCATTGCTTGGTATTAAATTTCCACTCGTTTTCTTCCTAAGCCTCAAATGCCAGCTTAATAACTAATCTCAGCTTAATTAAGCATTTGCTTAATAAACAATTCTGTTATTATTATAACTGCTTTTAATCAAGCAAGATGATCATAATCACTTGAAGTGGGAAATGGAGACAGATGAGCTGTTTGGGGTCCAGCACCCTTTTTGAGGGTGTTAACTGTTCCATACCTTTTGCTTCCTAGCACTTCAAATGCTAATTTTCTCAAATAGTGTGAGCTTTTCCTGGTGGCTTCTTATGCCTTGCAACTCCATTCCCTGGAAGACAGGAAATAGAAGGCAGAGTTGTTAATAGCTGTCATTTGGTTTAGAATAGAGCACTTTCTAAGCCAGGTGTGGTGGCCCACACTTGTAATCCCAGCATTTGGGAGGCTGAGACCAGAGGATCCAGGTTCGAGGCCAGCCTCAGCTACCTAGTGAGGCACTCCGCAACTTAGTGAGACCAGGTTTCAAAATAAAGAATAAAAAATAGGGCTGGGGGTATAGCTCGGAGGTAGAATGCCCCTGAGTTCAATCCCCAGTACTGTAAAACAAACAAACAAAAAAACAAATAGAATGAAGCACTTTCTCCAGCTCTGGTTGCTGTCTCCAAAGGTGTGGGGAAGTCAGTGGGCAGTGGCTGACAGCCTTGTGTTTCTTCATTCTGTAGACCTGAGGTTATCTCCAAGGAGAAGGGCTTCATTCAGGAAGGTGGGTGCTCAATGTTCACAGTGGAATTTTCCAGGGATTGAGTTAGCAGGGCTTAGGCCAAAAGGTAGCCGTGTTGCTGCAGCAGGTGAGATGGGTGCAGGGACGTGGCTGTGGAAGTCGCTCCAGTTTAGGTTGTGTATCCATTTGCTCGGGTACATTAGAACTACTCTTTTGCCTGCTACTCTCATCATGGATACCAAGAAGAGATGGGTGGGGAGAATAGTGGTTAGCAGCTTATTTACTCAGTTCAGGTGAAAGCACAAATGGGAACAGTTAACATTTTAAGTGAGAGAGCAGAGAGCAAGGTGCAGAGTTAGAGGCAAATAGATCCCAGGATGTTTTGACAGTCTGAGAGGGCCTTTGGCAGATGTCTCTTCTATAAAGTCTCAGGAAAGCTGGTCATTGGGGACTTTATATTCCATTTGCCAGCCTGAGAACAATTCTTTGGTATGTGCACTTAGGAGGTTGATTTCAGTTGTTTAGAACCTGGCCTAAACCAGTTGTTGGTGGCACATGCCAGTAATCCCAGTACTTGGGAGGCTGAGACAGTAGGATCGCAGGTTCAAAGCCAGCCTCAGCAATTTAGCGAGACCCTATTTCAAAATAAAAAATAAAAAAGCCAGGCATGGTGGTGCATGCCTGTAATCCCAGTATTTGGGAGGCTGAGATAGGAGGGGTTGCAGGTTCAAGGCCAGTCTCTGCAAGCTAGCGAGAGACTGTCATCAACCTAGTGAAGACTCATCAACCTAGGGAGACCCTGTTTCAAAACAAAAATAAAATAGGACTAGGGGTGTATCTGGGAAGTAGAATGTCCCTGGGTTCAATTCCCAGTGCTATAAATACATACATACATGCATACATACATAAGTGCTGGGGGTGTAGTTCAGAGGTAGAATCCCCCTGGGTTCAATCCCCAGCATGGTGGCATATGCCTGTAATCCCAAGGTTGGGAGCCTGAGACAAGAGGATCATAGGTTTGAAGTCAGCCTGGGTGCTTTTGTGAGATCTTGTTTCAAAATAAAAAGTAACATAGGGCTAGGGGTGTAACTCAGTGGTAGAATGCCCCTTAATTTTATACTGGAGTTCAGGTATGCTTTTGTTTTCCCAGCTTTTGATTCCACTGTTGGAATCAATCTGGCCCTTTTCATGCCCATGTACATCAGAATTAACTGGAGGGCTTGTTAAACCCAGATTCTTGGTCCCCACCCTGAGTTTCAGATTTAGTGGGTCTGGGGTGGGCCCATGAATCTACATTTCTAATGTGGGTCAGCACCATACCTCTTGTGGGTCCTTGGCCTCCGTGGTGAAAAGAATTTCAACATGTGCCAGTCAGGGACAAAGGCAGGAGTTTTATTTAGGAAAGTGAGAGACTCAGGGAGAAGACAGGTGAGGGGAGATCATTTGGGCCAAGAGGGTCTTTGCAGGCTTTGCAGTTCTGTTATAGAACCCCCCAAGAGGGGGTGAGCACAGCAGAGGCCTGAATCTCCTCTTCCTCAGGTTTCTTATCAATGATGGGTGGTGACTGGCTGAGGTCTGACCTTTCTCCTCCTATTGGATCCTTTGCTTACTAAGCATCTCAGGAAGCTGGGCGTGGTGGCGCACATGGTTGTAATCCCAGCATTTGGGAAGCTGAGACTGGAGGATCTGGGTTCTCGGCCAGCCTCAGCTACCTAGTGAGGCCCTCCGCAACTTAATGAGACTCGGTTTCAAAATAAAGAATAAAAAAATAGGGCTGGGGCTATAGCTCGGAGGTAGAATGCCCCTGAATTCAATCCCCAGTACTGAAAAAAAAAAGTTCTTTGCTTACTAAGCATCTCAGGAATCTCAGGTAGTGAGAGGGACCATTGAGATTAAGGGTATAGGCTCATAGAGGCTTCTGCCCAGGACACACCCTATAGGGTATAGTTAGATTATGAACTTTCCAGATTTTTTTTTTTTTTTTTTTTTTGCGGTACTGGGAATTGAACTCAGGGGCATTCTACCTCCGAGCTACACCCCCAGCCCTATTTTTATTCTTTATTTTGAAACAGGGTCTCACTAAGTTGCGAGTGCCTCACTAGGTAGCTGAGGCTGGCCGTGAACCCGGATCCTCCGGTCTCAGCCTCCCAAATGCTGGAATTACAAGCGTGTGCCACCACGCCCGGCAGAACTTTCCAGATTTTAAAACTATATTTTTTCCTTTTCTTCCCAGTCTGTCTCCTTTCTACCTAAATTTTTATTTCTTCGATTCTACCTCATCACTAGCAAGTTTCCCTTTGTTGTTTCTAATCTCCATTTTCAGAGAACTCAGGGGCACCATGGGAAGTTTTTAAAAGAGAAGAGGTGGCAAAGTGCTTGGTAACTTAGACGCTGTCTCAAAAAAATAGGTTCAATGCCCACTACTACAAAGAGAGAAAGAGACAAGAGAAGAGAAGCTGTGAGGAGACGAGGTGGCAAATTGACAAAGAAAGGAAATATATATTTATAGATTCAGAAAGCTAGTGAAGCCATTGGTCTCAGCTTTCTTGATGCCTCAGGCAGGGTGGTGGTGGTGACACCCTTCAGACTTTTTTTGTACCAGGAAGAAATGCAAAAATCAAATTATTAGTGAGTTGTCAATTTTGGGGGCAGTGTGTTTCATTCAGGCAATTCTGATAGCTGTCCCTGTCCCATAGCAAAAACACAGGCTCTGGGGATATAGCTCGGAGGTAGAATGCCTCTAGGTTCAATGCCCAATACCAAAAAAAGAAAATATGTAGTCACTGATATATACTTTATATACTTTAACATGTTAACACTCAGATACACATTTTGATTAACAATATATTAATTTGATTGACAAAACTAGAGGACAATAATAATATCTGTGCAGTATTCTTCAGTTTCTGAAGCTTTTTCACATCCATGATACTTCATTTTGCCATCCTCACACATCTATGATATAGGTATTATTGTCTCTGAGTGAGAAAACCAACACCAAAGCTAAATCAGGAGGATGAAGTCGGACTGTGGAGGTAGCTCTGGTAGAGTGCCTGCCTTACATGTGCAATGCCCTGGTTCTGTTATGGGGTGCCGCGATCGCCTTCTCGTGGGTCCTTGGTATTCGTGATAAAAAGAATTTTAACACGTACCAGTCAGGAACAACAGGCAGGGTTTATTTCAGGAACTCAAAGGGAAACAGGAAAGGGGAGGGTAAGGCATGGACCAGGAGGGCAAACCGCGCGCACCAGGGAGGTGAGTCGACGAAAGAAGAGAGGGCCTCTTCCGTCCGGGCCCTTTTTTATCCCAGGAGGACGGGCACGGGAAGGGTTTGGATCCTCCTCTTCCTCAGATTCAGGTGGGCGATAGGTGGTCAGATGGGTGCGGAAATTGCAGGTGGGGACAGGACTTCCGGAGATTAGGGCGTGGACCTCAGGTGGAGGCAGGACTTCCGGAGATTAGGGCATGGACCTCAGGTGGAGGCAGGACTTCCAGAGATTAGGGCGTGGACCTCAGGTGGAGGCAGGACTTCCTAAGGAAAAAAAAACTTCCAAGGGGTGGAGTTAGCTTAACTCTCCAGATTTTAAGAACTATATTTTCCTGGATCCTCCCAATACCATCCTTCCTACCTAACTTTTTCGCTTCCTAGCCTACCTCATCAGTTCCAGCCGAGGAGGAGGAGGAGGAGGAGGTGATGATCACTTGCCAATCCAAGTCACGGAAATATGAAACCTGTGATCCTCTTATCTCAGCCTCCCAAGTACTGAGATTACAAGCATGTGCCACCATACCCAGCTATTTGTGTAATTTCAAAAGAAAAAAACCTCTCCCCAATTTCCCTGACATCAACATACATACACTGTAAGCCAGGCACAGTGACGCATGCCTGTAATCCTAGTACTTGGGAGGCGGAGACAGGAGGATCATAGGTTTGCAGCCAGCCTCAGCAACTTAACAAGACCTTGTTTCAAAAATAAAAAGGGAGCCGGGAATGGTGGCGCACGCTTGTAATCCAAGCATTCGGGAGGCTGAGACCGGAGGATCTGGGTTGGCAGCCAGCCTCAGCTACCTAGTGAGGCACTCCGCAACTTAGTGAGACTCGGTTTCAAAATAAAGAATAAAAAATAGGGCTGGGGGTGTAGCTCGGAGGTAGAATGCCCCTGAGTTCAATCCCCAGTACCGCAAAAAAAAAAAAAAAATAAATAAAATAAAAATAAAAATAAAAAGGGCTGGGGGTGTAGTTTGGAGATTGAATGCCCCTAGGTTTAATCCCCAGTATAAAAAAAAAACCCATATATACATTATAATAATATACGTACATATATATACATACATATGTGTATGTATATTATATCTATATATGTATTTTACTATATATGTATCTATATAGTTCATTATATATGCATATACAGATATACGCTATATGTGTGTATACAAACATACACACATTTAGTGTATATTTATTTCTTATTCCTCATATTGCTTTTACTTGCTGCAGTTGTAGAGAGAAAGGATATGTGTGGATTGAGAGAAATGGTAGGGCAAGACAGGGTGAGAGAATCAATATTTGAGACTTTAGTTTCTTCTTGGAGTGGGAGTGGGAGACACTCTGAGGAAATAGCCTTCTGGAACATCTGAGGTTTATTCTGGCAATGATGATACCATTTACAGAACATTTAATGCCAGATACTGTGATACATGTACAACATGGATTTTCATTTAACCCTCACAATAATTCTATAAGGTAGACATTATTAATACCTTGATTTTACAGATGAGAAAATTGAGGCACACAGAGAGGGTGACTTATTTGCCCAAGGCTACCCAGTATGTAAATAGAAGGTGTCGGATATCTGCAGATGGGTCAGCAGCTTGTGTGGGACCTATGGACAGCCATCAAGTGTTTGTCATGTCTCATATCAACCATAGAAACTACATGTTGTCCCCTTTTCTTGCCAGTTAGTGCCTCTGTGTCTTTGCATAACTTATTACCTTTGACCTTTAAGCTAATATTTTTATGCTTTAGTTTTTTTTTCAAAGGTGGTTGGGCTGAGAATAAGTAGAAGTCTTCCTTTGTGAATAGAGTCCACTGATCATAGAAAATGAGGATCATTTTACTCTGAGCCTGAGGAAGTATATAAATATATAAAATGTATGTACAATATATAAATCTGAACTCAAAAGCTTCTGTAAATCCAAGGAAACAATCGAGAATATGAAAAGAGAGCATACAGAATAGGAGATAATCTTTGCCAGCTACTTCCCTAATAGAGGACTAATATCTAGAATATATAAAGAACTTAAAGCAGTGGCACATGCTTGTAATCCCAGTACTTGAGAGGCTGAGATAGGAGGATTGCAGGTTCAAGGACAGCCTCAGCAACTTAGGCCCTCCACAACTTAGTAAGATCCTGCTTTAAAACAAAGACTAAAATAGGGCTGAGGGTGTATCTTAGAGGTAGAGTGCCCCTGGGTTCATTCCCCAGGACACACATACAAAAAGAAAGAAAGAAAAGAAAAGAAAGGAAGAACTGGGCGTGTTGGCATAACCCTAAGACTAGAGGACCTTCAGCTGCTTAGTGAGGCCCTCTGCAACTTAGTGAGACCCTGTTTCAAAATAAAGAATAAAAACATAGGACTGAGGGTGTAGCCTGGAGGTAGAATGCCTCTGGGTTCCATTCCCAGTACCACAAAAAAAAAAAAAAAAAAAAAAAAAAAAAAAAAAAAAAAAAAAAAAAAAAAAAAAAAAAAAAAAAAAAAAAAAAAGAAAAAAAAAGAAAGAAAATAAAATAATTTAAAACCAGATGTGGTGGTGCACACCTGTAATCCCACTACTTGGGAAGCTGAGACAGGTGGATGGCAAGTTTGAGGCCAGCCTCAGCAATTTAGTGAGACCCTGTTTTAACATAAAAAGGGGCTGGGGGTGTAGCTTGGAGGTAGCATACCCCTGGGCTCAATCCCCAGTAACACACACACACACACACACACACACACACACACACACACACACCTTAAAATACTTAACACCAAAAAGATCAAATGACCCAATTTAAAAAAATGGGCAGTCAAGCTGAATAGACAAATGGTCAACAAATATATGAAAAAAATGTTCAACATCATTAGCAATCAGGGAAATGTAAATCAAAACTACACTGAGATTCCGTCTAACTCTATTTAGAACTATCATCAAGAATACAAATAATAAGCTGAGTGTGATGGCACACATTTATAATACCAGTGCTTGGGGAGCTGAGACAGGAGGATTGCCAGTTTGAGGCCAGCTTCACTAATTTAGTGAGGCCCTCAGCAACTTAGTGAGATCCTTTTTTCAAATAGAAAATAAAAAGGACTGGGGGTGTAGCTCAGAATTAGAATGCCCCTGGGTTCAGTCCCCAGTACCACACATAAAAAAAGAGAGAGTACAAGTAATAATAAACGCTTGTAAGAATATGCAGTATTAGGAACACTTATGCACTGTTGGTGGGAATATAAATTAGTAAACCACTGCGGAGATCAGTCTGAAGGTTCCTCAAAAGACTATGAATGGAACCACTATGTGACCCAGCTATGCCACTCCTCAGTATCTTTCCCGAAGAATTAAAGTTAGAGTACTAAAGCTATACGCGCTTATCCATGTTTATAGCAGCACAATATACAATAGCCCAATTATGGAACCAACCATGTCTGTCAACAAATGAATGGATAAATAAAGTGTGGTTTATTCTCCATGGAATTTTACTCAGCCATAAAGAACAACAGAATGATGTCAGTTTGTAGGAAAATGAATGGAACTAGGGAATGTTATGCTAAGTGAGATCTGCTAGTCTCAGAAAGTCAAGGGTTCTATGTTTTCTGTTATATGCTAGAGAGAAAATTAGGTGAATAAGGAACTTCAGATAAAAGAGAGGACAGACTAAGAAGACAGACTAGAACTGGGACAGGGGTCAGGGGAAGAAGAGGAGGAGGAAGAGGACTCAGGAAGGAAAAAGATCAAACAATGTTATATTCATACATGAAGATATCACCTATCTCATTAACATGTATGGGAGGGAGGAGGAGGGAGCGGATTGGGATCTGGAGTGAAGCACACCAAGTGATGTATGCACATATAAATGCATTGCATTGAATCCCACTATGTCATATAATTATAATATACCAACAAAATTATTAAAAAATCTGAACTCATATATACCTCTCCATTTTTGTTTACTCTTGCTTTCCATTCTTGTTATTGTCTCTCAGTTTAGTAAAATATAGTAAATTTAGTAAAATTTAATAAAATATATTATCTTTCATCTTCACTATTGTAGCTGTCTCATCCTGTGTCTTCCCACATAAACACCCCACATACCAACATATTTATCTTGTGCCTACTCTATGCTAGTTATTATGCTATGAAACAGTTGTCCAAACATTCAGTTAACACATTTTGAGTGAGGGATTATTATTATCCCAATTTATTAATGAAGAAGCTTAGGCTTGGGGAGGTGAAGGGGCCAAAGTTACCCAATAAGGAAGATGTGACAGGTCTGGGATTAGAACCAGTTCTCCTTGCTGCTGGTATAATGGTCTTTTTGCTACTCCTTGTTACAGAAGCCTGTGGGTGGTAGGCGGAATAATGTCCGACCCCCCACCTCGAGTCAATATCCAAGTTCTACCATAGGTTCCCAAAGTGGCAATACCATTTCCCAGGGGGTGCTGGAATGAAATATAGATAACATAAAAGAATGCAAATTTGTCACTGCATCTTTCTGTTTATTCACATAAAGAAGGTGATGGGTGGCACACCCTTGTAATCCCAGTACTTAGGAGGCTGAGACAGGAAGATTGCAGGTACAAGGACAACCTCAGCAATTTAGTAAGACCATTTCTTTTTTTTTTTTTTTTTTTTTTTTTTTTTGTGGTACTAGGGATTGAACTCAGGGGCGTTCTACCTCCGAGCTACACCCCCAGTCCTATTTTTTATTCTTTATTTTGAAACCGGGTCTCACTAAGTTGTGGAGTGCCTCACTAGGTAGCTGAGGCTGGCCGCGAACCCGGATCCTCCGGTCTCAGCCTCCCGAATGCTGGGATTACAAGCGTGCGCCACCATGCCCGGCTTAGTAAGACCATTTCAAAATAAAATATATCTAAGTCAATCATTAAACTGAACTTGAGAAAGAGGGAGGGCGAGGGAGTACGGTGGGAATTGGAGAAGGGGTTAAATGAGAAATGCGTGCATCATATATATATATATATATATATATATATGTGCCTTAATCAGCTTGTACCTAACAAAGATGTATGATTACAATGCACCAATTAATAAAAAAAAAATAAGCTGGGTGTGGTGGCACATGCTTGTAATCCTAGTACTTGGGTGGCTGAAATAGGAGGATCACAGGTTCGAGGACAGCCTCAGCAAGTAGTGAGACAAGAAAGGAAGGAAGGAAGGGGCTGGGAGTGTATCTTGGAGGTATAATGCCCCTGGGTTCAAGTACCACAAGATTAAAAAAAAAAGTGGGGTGGGGTGTAGCTCAGAGGTAGAATGCCCCTGGCTTCAACTTGCAATATGAAGAAGAAGAAGAAGAAGAAGAAGAAGAAGAAGAAGAAGAAGAAGAAGCAGCAGCAACGGAGGGGAGGGGGAGGGGGAGAAAAACAGGAAAGGAAAAGAAAAAAGAAAGACCTTGCTGAGTAATTTTTTTTCCTGAAATGTGGGCAGTACACCAAATAAGTTTGGGAACCTCTGTTTCCCTGGAACCCATGAATAGATTGCCTTATGTAGCAAAAGCTGCAGCAGGCCAGCTGCTGCCTCAGTTTCTTTTTCTGCCGATAGACTGGGAGCTGAAAATAAGACAAAAACAATACGGTGCCACACCACACATGCACACAGACACACAACTTGCAAGGGGAAACAATGTTCAACTTTATTGAGCAACCTTTGTGATATAAATACTGAGGGCTGACCTTGAGTACCCTCACAGACCCCGAAACCCACGCACAGCATCAATCAGGTTTTGGAGAAACATTTGTTATTCACATCTTATCTAAATGGGGGAAAACCAAGGCATAGGTCGTGAACCTTGAAGCACTTGATTTTAGGGAAGTTACAAGTTCACTACCCTCAGGGTTGAACAACAGGCACTTACACAGGAACTGGCTGAATTTTGATTGCCCAAAGCAGCCATCTTAGCTCCTCATGTCTTTTTGCTTTTTATATAAATCTTTTTGCTTCCCACAAAAGCTACTTTTCAGATGTGATTAACTGAGGCTCTTGAGATGGAGATTTTTAGATGGGCCCAATAAAATAATCACAAGGGTTATTATAAAAGGGAGTCAGGCTAGGCATGGTGGTATATGCCTGTAATCCCAGTACTTGGGAGCCCAAGACAGTAAGATTGCAGGTTCAAGGCCCACCTCAACAATTTAGTAAGACCCTCTGCAACTTAGAGAGACCATTTCAAAATAAAAATAAAATAGGGCTGGGGGTGTAGCTAGAGGTAGAATGTCCCTGTGTTCAACCTCCAGTACCACACACAAAAAAAGAAAGAAAATAGGAGGGAATCAGGAGATGAGAGTGACAACAGAAGCCAGAGGTTGGAGTTATACAAGGAAAGGATCAGCGCCCAAGGGTGCTGGCAGCCCCTAAAAGCCAGCAAAGAAAATGGATTCTATCCTGGAGTTTCCAGAGGAACTAGGCCTGCCCAATTTCTGACTTGAGCCCAGTAAAACTGATTTTGGACTTCTGACCTCAAGAACTGGAAGATAATACATTTATACATTATGCATTATTAATGGTGTCATTTTTTTTTTTTCCGGTACTGGGGATTGAACTCAGAGGCATTCTACCTCCGAGCTATACCCCCAGCCCTATTTTTTATTCTTTAATTTGAAACCGAGTCTCACTAAGTTGCAGAGTGCCTCACTAGGTAGCTGAGGCTGGCCGCGAACCCGGATCCTCAGGTCTCAGCCTCCCGAATGCTGGGATTACAAGCGTGCGCCACCACGCCCGGCTAATGGTGTCATTTTAAGATATTAACTTTGTGCTAATTTGTTACAGAAGCAATAGGAAACTAACACACAGGGTTAAAAGGTTAATATGAGGAGAAATTTTTTATTAAAATTTGTGTGTGAGCCGGGCGTGGTGGCACACGCTTGTAATCCCAGCATTCGGGAGGCTGAGACCTGAGGATCCGGGTTCGCGGCCAGCCTCAGCTACCTAGTGAGGCACTCCGCAACTTAGTGAGACCCTGTTTCAAAATAAAGAATAAAAAATAGGGCTGGGGGTATAGCTCGAAGGTAGAATGCCCCTGAGTTCAATCCCCAGTACCGCAAAAAAAAAAAAAAGAATACAAAATAGGGCTGGGGGTATAGCTCGGAGGTAGAATGCCCTTGAGTTCAATCCCCAGTACCACAAAACAAAAAACAAAACAAAACAAAAATTTGTGTGTGGTACTAGGGATTGAACCATTGAACCATGAGGCTTTCTACCTCTGAGCTACACTCCCAGCTCTATTTTATTTATTTTTATTTTGAAACAGGGTCTTGTTAGGTTGATGAGAGTCTCACTATGTTGCTGAGGCTGGCTGCGAAACTGTAATCCTCCTGTCTGAACCCCTCAAGTACTGGGATTACAAGCATGTTCCACTATGCCCAGCTAGGAGAAAATTTAAAAACTGGGTCCTGGTTATATTGCTGCCTGGCAGTGGCTATTGTCCAAGGGGCATTTGGTTGTCATACTACAAATGTGCCCAACTCAGCTGGGAAAGGGCCAAGATGTCATGATGCCAGGGACCAGGAAGTCCAGCAGAGGGCACCATGCATAGAGAAGGCAACCTGTCTAGCTTTATTTATTTATTTATTTGTTTATTTATTTTGTGGTACTGGGGATTGAACTCAGGGGCATTCTACCTCCAAGCTATACCCCCAGCCCTATTTTTTATTCTTTATTTTGAAACAGGGTCTCAGTAAGTTGCGGAGGGCCTCACTAGGTAGCTGAGGCTGGCCGCGAACCTGGATCCTCTAGTCTCAGCCTCCCAAATGCTGGGATTACAAGCGTGCACCACCACGCCTGGCTCTCTAGCTTTATAAATAGGTCTGTGAGCTGGATGTGGTGGCACATATTTGTAATTCCAGTACTTGAGAGGCTGAGACAGGAGGATCACAGGTTCACAGCCAGCCTCAGCAAATTAGCAAGAACCTCTACAACTTAGTGAGACTCTGTTTCAAAATAAAGAATAAAAAAAAATGGGAGTGGGGTGTAGCTTGGAGGTAGAATGCCCCTGGGTTCAATCCCCAGTAACACACACACACACACACACACACACACACACACACACACACACACAGATCTAAACAGAAAGATGCCTTTTAGCACTTATGGATTGCTCTGTATTGCATCTTAACTCTGCCTTCAAACAGACCAGAGGAGCTCTCGGGGGACTTGGGTCAGAGAGTACAAAGACCTTGTTATTTGCCACTCAGGACTCAGATACTTCTTGCTCATTTTTTTTTCTGGTACTGGGGATTCTACTTCTGAGCTATACCCCTAGTCCTTTATATTTTTTTATTTTGAAACAGGATCTTGCTAGGTTGCTGAGAGTCTCGCTAAATTACATGCTGGTCTCAAACCTGCGTTCCTCCTATCTCAGCCTCCCAAGTACTGGAATTACAGGCATGTGCCACCACTCCTGGCTCCTTTAAAAATTTATTTCTAAACAGGGCATGGTGACACATCCCTGTAATCCCAATACTCGGGAAGCTGAGACAGGAGGATTGCAGGTTTGAGACCAGAGTGAGGTAATTTAGCGAGATACTGTTTCCAAATAAAAAGGGCTGGGCCATAGCTCAAAGGTAGAATGCCCCTGGGTTTAATCCCCAGTGCCAAAAATAAATAAATAATATAAAATAAAATTTATTTCTATGGTTGGGACTAGTATATGGAAATCCTTTCCTCCCCTGCAGAGTAGGAGTTGGGTATAAAGGCACACCAAGCACAAATCACCACCTTTGCTATCACCTTGAGGCAAATAGCCACCATCTCTTGCCTGAATGATCTCAGAGCTTCTTATTTATTTATTTATTTATTTGCGGTAATGGGAATTGAACTCAGGGGCATTCTACCTCCGAGCTATACCCCCAGCCCTAGTTTTTATTCTTTATTTTGAAACAGGGTCTCACTAAGTTGTGGAGGGCCTCACTAGGTAGCTGAGGCTGGCCACAAACCCAGATCCTCTGGTCTCAGCCTCCCAAATGCTGGGATTACAAGTGTGCGCCATCACGCTGGGCTTCAGAGCTTCTTAACTGGTCTTCCCGCTCATATCCTAGGCATTTCCCTTCACTCCCTGCTTCATCTGTTATCAACATAGCAGCTAAGGTGATCCTGCTAAAATGGAAGTCTGATCAGAGTAATTGGTGATTTCCCACTGTACATGGAGTCAAATCCAAAGTCATTACCCAACATAGCTCTGCTTGATTTGCTCCTCTTATCCCCATTTATTCTGGGCATTGTGGTCAAGAGTGCAGACTTTGGAACCACACTATCTGGATTCAAACCCTGGCTCTACCATTTACCAGCTGTGTGACCCAGGGCAAACGAATGAAGTTCCCTGTGCCTCTGTTTCTTCATCTGCAAAATAAAGATAACAGTATCTACCTCATAGGGTTGTTTTGAGAAGTAAGTGTATTTCAAGTACCTAGAACAGTGTCTGATCCATGGTAGGTACTAAATCATATTTGGTTAAACAAAAACTTCCTATTCTCTCTTTGATCTACTTCTCTCCAGCCACACTGGCTGGTCTCTTTGCTGTTTCTTAAATACACTCCTGTCTCAGGACATTTGCATTTATTGTTTGTTCCCTATGTCTGGCATACTCTTCTTCCAGATACCACTATGGCTTGGTCCTCATTTTCTAGCATGCCTCTGCTCCATGTCACTTTATCAGGGAGACCACCTTTGACCATCCTCACTCCCTTTATAAAATAGCAACACCTCACCACTCTCTGTCCCCTTGGCCTGCTTCTTATTTCTTTCATAGCACTTATGAACATTGTATATATATTTATATGTTTATTTTCCTTCTTCCCCAACAAGAATGTAAGCTCCATGAGGACAGGAACTTATCTTTCCTTATTCTCAGTTATAACCCCAGCACCTAGCATGGCATCTGGCACTTGATAGTTCCTCACTAGACATTTGTTCAGTGAATGAATAAAAGAAAAAAAAGCAAGGAAATAAAAGTCATGAACACCCTGCCAAGATAATATCACAATAAGAATATAAGTGATATCGGAGCCAGGTATGGTGGTACATGCCAGTACTTCCAGTACTTGAGAGGTTGAGACAGGAGGATCACAGGTTCACAGCCAGACTCAGCAACTTAGTGAGGCCCTCTGCAACTTAGTGAGACCCTGCTTCAAATAAATGAAAAATAAAATAGGGCTGGGGGTGTAGCTCAGAGGCAGAATACCTCTGGGTTCAATCTCCAGTACCATACACACACAAAACTTTATAGTGTGTGTGTATATGACACTGGGATAAAGGTAATAATATTCTAATAGCATGAACAAAGGGTAAATAAAGGCATCTCCTACTCTAATCTGTTTCCTAGAGGTAACCATATTTGTGTGCACTTTCAATTTCATCAACTCATGAGTATATTGGGTGCCTGCTATGTCTGCATGAATGGGTTTGAGGTGCTGAGGGCATATAAATGCAGAACCTTTGCCTTCCAGGACCTCACAATCTTTCTTGGGTATAACATAAAGGAGTTTTGTAGTGTTGTACAATGTAGAAGTAGGAGCCATCACTGGCGGTTAGCAAGGTTGGACAGGTTTCCTGCATGAGAGGTGACTTTATAGTGGATTGGAGCTTGGCCAGGTTTTAATCAGAGAAAGGAGAGGAGAAGGGTGACTCAGGGATTATAGAATATTCTCAGCAGAGGTATGCAGGCTGGGTAATGAAAGGGACCCTCGAGGGAATGTGTAGAAGTATGATCTGGTTGAAGTTGAGGTTTTGTGTGAGAAATGACTGCAGAATAGGACCTAGTTCAAAAGGTCCTCTGGGTCCCTATCCCTTTTCAATTCAGACTTATAGATATTTCTATGTATCATTTTACCTACTAATTCCTACTAATTGCAAGCACATCTATGAAGATGTTATTCTTGCTTCTTTCTATACTTCAAGGGTCTTCTAGGGTGATCAGCCATCCCGGTTTTCTCTGGGCTTGCCAATTTTAGCACTGAACACTGGGATTCCCAAGAAACCCCTTAGTTTTAGGAAAACTGAGAGGGTTTTCAGCTCTCCCAGCTTCAGAGGAGCTTTGCCAAACCCACCAGTTGGATATTAACAGTCTTCTCATGTCCCCAGTTGAAATTGTCCTTCCCTTTGGTTGATCTGTCCTCTTGTTCCAGCTTCCTTCTGAATGCTGACAACTGAGCCCGGATGTAGTCCTAACTCTCTTATTTCACAGTCACTTGAAGAAGCCAGCAAGATAATGCTGCATGCTAGCTTACCACTTTGCAGTGGTTACTTCAACCCTACCAACTAAGCAACCAGAGATTCCTAGGAGCAAATAAAACCCAGGTGCAGTCTGTCACTGTTTAGTTTTCATTGCCAACATAATTCTACAAAGTTAATAAATAGCTGGATTGGAACGGGGGAAGGGCTACAGACACAGAATGAAGGATAAACTCATTGGTGGATTGCCTCTGTTCTGCTTCATAGCAGGACATCAGTTGCAGGTTGAATGACTTGAAGGTACAATTATCATTTAAATGCTTTTATGAAGGGCCTAATATCTGGTGTTCTGAGCTATTTTTGAGTAAAGAACTGTATAGCTCTGGACCTTCACTTTTAGAACACTGTGGTTCAAAACCAGACTCTGAAGTGGACAGGTATAAGATGGATCAAAATTTTTCTTTTTTTTCGGTACTGGGGGTTGAACCCAGGGGCATTCTACCTCTGAGCTATACCCCCAGCCCTATTTTTTTATTGTTTATTTTGAAACAGGGTCTCACTATGTTGCAGAGTGCCTCACTAGGCAGCTGAGGCTGGCCGCGAACCCAGATCCTCCGATCTCAGCCTCCCGAATGCTGGGATTACAAGCGTGTGTCACCATGCCCGGCTTCAAATTTTCCTTTTTATGGTACTGGGGATTGAGCCCAGGGGCATTCTACTGCCAAGCTACACCCCCAGCCCTATTTCTCTATTTCTCTCTCTTTCTTTCTTTCTTTTCGCGGTACTGGGGATTGAACTCAGGAGCATTCTACCTCCGATCTATACCCCCAGCCCAATTTTTTATTCATTTTTTTTGAAACCGGGTCTCACTAAGTTGCGGAGGGCCTCACTAGGTAGCTGAGGCTGGCCGGGAACCCGGATCCTCCGGTCTCAACCTCCCGAATGCTGGGATTACAAGCGTGCGCCACCACGCCAGCCCTTTATTTATTTATTTATTTATTTATTTATTTATTTATTTATTTATTTAATTTATTTTGCGGTACTGGGGATTGAACCCAGGGGCATTCTACCTCCAAGCTACACCCCCAGCCCTATTTTTTTTTTTTAATTCTTTATTTTGAAACAGGGAAGGTGCGACAAATTATAGAAAATCTCTGAAGAGCAAACGTCACCAAGACTGAGAAACCGCTTCCGCCCTAGGGCGCATGCGCCACGTCTGGTGGTGGCTGAGTTCTTCCGGGGCAAATTCCACGTATTCGATTAGCCTGCGGCACTGGGATCGCGCATGCGTACGGATTGCGCATGCGCATAGGATTTCACTGTGCGTCCGGCTGCTTCGCCGGGTAACTGTTTAGGTTCCCAGCGCGGACCTGCAAAGATGAAGTAAGTACTGGATTTCCTGCTGAGGAAGAGAGAGTGAGCTGCCAGGGGCTGGTGCGGTACAGCGTCTGCACGGTCGAAGGGCAGGAGAGTTCCAGAAACTAGAGCGTCTGGTGCCCTAGATTTGTTTTCAATTAACTCAGGCTGGGCTGAACTTGTCCACTTTTCTGTCTCACGTGCAGCCCTTTAACTAAAGTGAAGCTGATCAACGAGCTGAATGAGCGAGAGGTCCAGCTTGGGGTGGCTGATAAGGTGTCCTGGCACTCCGAGTACAAGGACAGCGCCTGGATCTTTTTGGGTGAGGCCCACATCTGTTTACCACAGTGCTTCTCAGACTCTCCTGGTGTGCTTGTGATCATTTCAGCACTCCCGCCTATCACTTCTCCCTACCACCCATCGCTCACTTGTAGATTTTGTCTACCTGTGACTTTGAATTTGTTTCCCATATCTTTTCTCGCCAATTTTGGTTTGTTCTCCCTACCACTCAGTGCTCCAGGGAGTCACTATTCACTATTGCCACTTGATTTCTCAGAGACCTTTGTTACGTCTCTTACACCTGCCCACTCATACATCTGGAAACTGAGGTGCAGAGAAATTAATGGACTTTTCCTTAAGGTCACAGCTTAGTAAGTGCAAGTGCCAGAACTATGGGATTCCAAAACTCATGTCTTAGCCACTATCCCATATTACAAATAAGTGTTTTGCCCTATTCCTCTTCCCTCAGAATTCATTTTCCTTCTCTACTTACTTCTTTCTCTTCTGTGTGTGTGTGGTACTGGGGGTGGAACCCAGGGGCATTCTATCTCCGAGATATACACCCACCCCTATTTTATTCTTTTTTTATTTTGAAACAGGGTCTCACTAAGTTGCACTGCTGACACCTTATGTTTTATGCTTATAATACACACACATGTATAAATCATTACATCAAACTGATTTCTGAGAGGGAAAGGCCTGTAGCTTTTTTTTTTTTTCGTGATATTGGGGATTGAACCCAGGAGCATTCTACTTCCAAGCTATCCCCCCCCCCCAGCCCTTTTTATTTTTGTTTTGAAACAGGGTCTAACTAGCTGAGAGTCTCACTACTTGCTGAGGCTGTCCTCAGACCTGCCATCCTCCTGTTTTAGTCTCCCAGCTACTGGGATTACAGGTGTACCACCACCATACCCAGCTCTTGTGGCTTACTCTTTGTACCTCCAGTGCCTGACCTGGTAAATAATACACTGTAGACACTTGGTTAGTGTTTGTTGAACTTTAACATGATTTTGTCTTCTAGGAGGGCTTCCTTATGAACTGACAGAAGGGGACATCATCTGTGTGTTCTCACAGTAAGTCCAAATTTATCACCTCCCTCCTGGGTTGACAGAGTAGTTTGTTTCGGTAAAGCATTGTGTCACATTAAAAAGCCATTTTAATTCTAGGCTCCATGATATTCCTGTGTGGAGCTTCTGCTTTATTCTCACTCAGTCCCAGGATACAGTTCAAGAGCATCCCTATGTGGAAGATCCCAGATATTGGATAGTTTGGGAGATTGTCTTGGGGATTCTAGTCTGTTTCTGTTACCTTTTTACCAAGCCTTATTCAGATGAGGCCTGCACTGGAACAGACTAGAACTCCCAGTAAGTAACCACATTGACCCACCCCCTTGGGCTCCCCAAAACTAGGGTAGTCTATGATCACAGGGCCCTCTGGGGCCTCACCTGTGTGGCATTGTAGGAATAGATCAAACAGAGGAATTCTGGGGGAAAACCCCAGAAGGTTTAGGTGGTAGTTTGCTTTTTTCATTTCTAGATGAGTGTGAGGTTAGTAAGTAGAGCCATTCTTTTTATCCAGAGGCTGGGAATCACAGGCTGACGAATAGGAGACCTGTATGTCCTTCATCCTGCTATGAGATGACAGTAGCAGCACTTGGTGGGAGAGGGTGTTGATATCTTAGACTGATACAGTGGCTTCATAGTCCTCAGGGCCTGAGGGCCTTGGCATCTCCAGGGAGCAGAGGGCCACTACCTTTTGTTGTTGTTGTCTTTTTTTTTGTGGTACTGGGAATTGAACCCAGGGGCATTCTACCTCCGAGCTATACCCCCAGCCCTAGTTTTTTTATTCTTTATTTTGAAACCGGGTCTCACTAAGTTGCAGAGGGCCTCACTAGGTAGCTGAGGCTGGCCTCGAACACGGATCCTCCAGTCTCAGCCTCCCGAATGCTGGGATTACAAGCGTGTGCCACCATGCCCGGCTGTTGTTGTCTTAAATAGCATTTATTTTTAAATTAACACATAGTAATTGTATATATTTGCGGGGTGCAGTGTGATAATTCACTACATATCTTTGGGTTTTATGACCTTCAGAGGACTGTTTCAGAAAATGTGCATATCTTGTACAGGCAGAGGACCATGGTACAAGAGACAGGGCAAGCAAACATAGGCAGCATACCTTGACAGAGGGCTTTCCATGGAGAATAGTTGGGTCATCCCTTAGGCCGCAGGCCCTGGTTGAGTGGTTGGGCAACTTATGGGAAAGTCAGCCATGAGAAAGGAATTAGGTAACACACCTGAGAAGAAGGCCATGGAGAGCCTGGGCAGCCCAGGGAATTCACAGCAGGTATAACTAATCATTTCCTTTTTTTTTTTTTTTTTAAATAACGGTCCTGGGGATGGAACTCAGGGGCATTCTACCTCCGAGCTATACTCCCAGCCCTATTTTTTATTCTTTATTTTGAAACCGGGTCTCACTAAGTTGCAGAGTGCCTCACTGGGTAGCTGAGGCTGACCACGAACCCGGATCCTCTGGTGTCAGCCTCCCAAATGCTGGGATTGCAAGCGTGCACCACCATGCCTGGCTATAACTAATCATTTTTATGTCTTTGTTGTATCTCTACTGGATCCAGCCTTTTTTTTTTCTTTGGTACTGGGGATTGAACCCAGGGGCATTCTACCTTTGAGCTACACCCCCAGCCCTATTTTTTATTCTTTTTTTTTTTTTTCTGTGGTGCTAGGGATTGAACTCAGGGGCATTCTACCTCCAAGCTACACCCACAGCCCTATTTTTTATTCTTTCTTTTTTTTTTTTTTTCTTTTTGTTTTGTGGTACTGGGGATTGAACTCAAGGGCATTCTACCTCCGAGCTATACCCCCAGCCCTATTTTGTATTCTTTATTTTGAAACCGAGTCTCACTAAATTGCGGAGTGCCTCACTAGGTCGCTGAGGCTAGCCGAGAACCCGGATCCTCTGGTCTCAGCCTCCTGAATGCTGGGATTACAAGCGTGCGCCACCACGCCCGGCACTATTCTTTATTTTTGAAACCGAGTCTCACTAAGTTGCGGAATGCCTCACGAGTTAGCTGAGGTTGGCCTCGAACCCGGATCCTCCGGTCTCAGCCTCCCGAATGATGGGATTGCGCCACCACACCCGGCTTTTTATTCTTTATTTTGAAACAGGGTCTCACTAACTTGCAGAGGGCCTCACTAAGTAGCTGAGGCTGGCTGAGAACCCGATCCTCCTGTCTCAGTCTCCCAAGTACTGGGATTACAAGTGTGCACCACCAGGTCTGGCTCTGGATCCAGCCTTTTATTTTGAGCTATTTTTGTTATACTTACATTGAGTAGTGATTAGGGGTGTGTGTGTGTGTGTGTGTGTGTGTGTGTGTGTGTGTGTGTGTGTGTGTGTGTGTTATAATTCTGTATTCTTACCACTGTTAAAAAAATCTTTCAAAAAGTACTTTAGTTATAAAGGTAATGTATGATCATTAAAGAGCATTTGGGGCTTAGGAGATAGCTTAAAGGTAGAGTGCCTGCCTCGTATGTGTGAGGCTCTGGATTCAATCCCTAGCACCACACAACAAAAATTGGTAAAAAAGTACAAAGAAGAATGTACTTTTAGAAAAAGCTGCTAAAATTTTGGCCTTTTAAAAAAATCCTCCTTTTTATTAATGTTGGGTGTTATTCCCATACTTTGCTATTATAAATTATATTACATTGTACATTATAATATATAAATCGTTGTATGTACTCACAGTAGTTTCCTTAGTGAAGGAGAAACACAGACCCAACATGGTAATGTTCTTAAGCTATTTTATAAATATTGCCAATGGCTCTGAAAAGGTGGTAGCAGTTTCCACTCATACAAAGGCCTATTTTCCTGAAACCTGATCAACAATGGTTGTTTTAAATATATTTGCCAGATGGCTTCTTGTTACCATTTTACTTTGCCTTTATGTCATCTTCAGTCAGGTTGACCATCTTTTCATAGATTCCTGAACTGGGAATTGAACCTGAGGTGCTTTAGCTCCGAGCTATACTCCCAGCCCCATCTATCTATCTATCTATCTATCTATCTATCTATCTATCTATCTATCTATCTATCTATCTATCTGTGTGTCTGTCTATCTATCTATCTATCTATCTATCTATCTATCTATCTATCTATCTATCATCTATCATCTATCATCTATCTATCCTATCTTCTTTTTTGTGGTACCAGGGATTGAACCCAGGGACATTCTACCTCTGAGCTACACCCGCAGTCCTATTTCTTATTCTTTATTTTGAAACAGGGTCTCACTAAGGTGCAGAGGGCCTCACTAAGTTGCTGAGGCTGGCTGCGAACCTGGATCCTCCAGTCTCAGCCTCCCAAGTACTGGGATTACAAGCGTGCGCAACCACGCCTGGCTCCCCAGCCCTATATTTAATTTTTATTTTGAAACAGGGTCTTTCTAGGTTTATGAGAGTCTTACTACTTGCTGAGACTGTCCTCAAACCTGCAATTCTCCTGTTTTAACCTCCCAAGTATTGGGATTACACACGTGTGCCACCACACCTGGCTTTTGTTTTTTTTTTGGAATAGGATCTTGCTAAGTTGTTGAGGCTGTTCTCAAACTTGTGACCCTCGTGTCTCAGCCACTCAGACACTGGGATTACTGGTGTGAGCCACCACAACTGGCCCTCTTTAACAAGAGTTCTTCCTGTATTAAGGATATTGATTTTTTTTTTTTGGTGCTGGGGATTAAACCCAGGGGCATTCTACCTCTGAACTATACCCCTACCCATTTTTTATTTTTTGTTTGAAAAAACAGGTTTTCTGTAGGTTGCTGAGAGCCTTGCTACATTGCTGAGGCTGTCCTTGATCCTGCAATCCTCCTGTCTCAGCCTCCCAAGTACTGGGATGACAGGGGTGAGTTATATACTATCTATATTCCTGCTGGAGTTGAACCCAGAGGCATTCTACCTCTGAGCTATAACACCCCAAGCCCTATTTTATTTTAATATTGGTGTATTTTTTTTTTTTTTGGTACTGGGGATTGAACTCAGGGGCGTTCTACCTCTGAGCTAAACCCCCAGCCCTAGTTTTTATTCTTTATTTTGAAACTGGGTCTCACTAAGTTGCGGAGTGCCTCACTAGGTAGCTGAGGCTGGTCATGAACCCGGATCCTCCGGTCTCGGCCTCCCGAATGCTGGGATTACAAGCGTGCGCCACCACGCCCGGCTTAATATTGGTGTATTGTAATCATACATCTTTGTTAGATACAAGCTGGTAAAGGCATACATGCACACATCTCTTATTTAACCTTTCCCCATTTTCCACCCCATTCCTTACCCCTCCCTTCTCAGGTTCAATTTAGTGATTGACTTTGATATGTTTGTGAAAGTACTTCATGTGCATTAGGGTGTCGTCCCTCCCCCCCGCCCTATCACCTTCCATTAAGTCAACCTCTTTGCTCACCTAAGGTTTCTTCTTCATCTGGAGTACTTCTTATGCCTCATTTTCTCCCTAGCTTCTGCATATTAGGGAGAGCATACAATTTTTTACTTTTTGTGACTGACTAATCTCACTTAACATAATGTTTTCCAGTTCCATCCATTTTCCTGTAAATGACAGGATTTTGTTCTTCTTTATGGCTGAGTAAAATTCCATTGTGTACATATCCCATAGTTTTGTAATCCATTCATCTGTTGATGGACATCTTGGCTGCTTCCATAGTTTGGCAATTGTGAATTGTGCAGCTATAAACACATGCATCGGTCTGACAGTTTGGTTTCCATTCTTTTGGGTAGATACCCAGAAGTGGTATTGCTGGATCGTATGGTAGGTTCATTCGGATTCATCCGAGGATCCTCCATACTGTTTTCCAAAGTGGTTGCATTAATGTGTGATCCCATCAACAATGTATTAGGGTTCCCACTTTGCCACACCCTTGCCAACATTTGTTGTTGTTTGTGTTTTGGATGATTGCCATTCTGATTGGGGTTAGGTGAAATCTCAAGGTAGTTTTGATTTGCATCTCTCTGATTGCTAATGATTTTTTTTTTTTTTTTTGCCATACTAGGGATTGAACTCAGGGGCGTTCTACTTCCGAGCTATACCCCCAGCCCTATTTTTTATTCTTTATGTTGAAACAGGGTTTCACTAAGTTGTGGAGGGCCTCAGTAAGCAGCTGAGGCTGGCCGCGAACCCGGATCCTCCGGTCTCAGCCTCCCGAATGCTGGGATTACAAGCCTGTGCCACCACGCCCGGCTTGCTAATGATTTTTTTTTTTTTTTTTTTTTTTTTTTTTTTTTTGCGGTACTGGAGGTTGAACTCAGGGGCATTCTACCTCCGAGCTATACCCCCAGCCCTATTTTTTATTCTTTATTTTGAAACCGAGTCTCACTAAGTTGCGGAGTGCCTCACTAGGTAGCTGAGGCTGGCCTCAAACCCGGATCCTCTGGTCTCAGCCTCCCGAATGCTGGGATTACAAGCGTGCGCCACCACGCCCAGCTTGCTAATGATTTTTGATGCACAAAATGTTCTGATTTCAGAGTCAGTAGGAGTCCCTTCAAACAAGCTCCTTTATTTTGTTCCCTTTTAGTATTTATTTTGAAATAATCTCAGGCATAAAACAGAAAAGTTATAAAAAGTTTTAAAGAGTACTATATCCCCTTGCTTTGTCATTATTTTTCTCCATGAATAGATATTATATTTTCTTTATGTGTGTGGTATTGGGGATTAGACCCAAGGGTATTGTATTCCCTAGCCCCCAGCCCTTTTTAAAATTTTTTTTTTGTTTTGAAACAGGGTCTCCCTAAGTTGCTGAGGTCTTGCTATGTTTCTGAGGCTGTTCTCATACCTGTGATCTTCTTATTTTAGCCTCCCAAGCATTGATGCCTGGCTAGCCCCACCAGTTTTAACATACATATAGATTTGTAGCATCACTGCCACAGTTACAATGAAGAAGAGTTCTACCACATCTGGGAGGGGCATGCTTGACAAGCAGTCTACCCCTGAGCTACATCCTCAGCCCCAGGATTTTATTTCTGTGTGGTCAGATTTATCATCTTTTATTGCTTCTGGATTTTGAGCCATAATTAGCAAGTATTTATCCCTATCTACCCATTTGTGTTCTCGTCTCACACTTGTATAGTTTCATTTTTATATACTGAAATACGTAACCATTTAGAGTTTTTCCTGTTGTACAAAATGAGGTTTGGATCTAATTTGTGTGTGTGCTGAAGATGGAACTCAGGGTTTTATAACATGTTGAGCTTTACCATTGAGCTACATCTTAGATCTGGATCCAGTTTTATACCTTTTGAATGGCTATCCAGTTGTCCTTACTCTATTTCTTAAAAAGTCTGTATTTTCCCCAGAAAATGGGGATACCGCTCTTATACTAATTTCTTTTAATATACTTGAGTATGTTTCTTTGCATTCTGGTTTTTTTTTTTTTTTTTTTTTTTTGTACTAGGGATTGAACACAGGAGCATTCTAGCCTCCCACATATCTGCCTAGCACTTTTTATTTTTTATTTTGAAACAGGGTCTTGCTAAGTAGCCGAGGTTGGCCGCGAACCTGCGATCCTCCTGTCTCAGCCTCCCAAGTACTAGGATTACAGGAGTGCACCACCATGCCTAGCTTTATCTGTCTTCATTTACCAGAAGCTTTTCAGTATGTTCAGTATCTCGTAGAGTCACTTATTATCTTATTTTTTTTTTAGGTTTTCCTAGATATTCTTACATGTTCATTTTATTTTCACAGGAATTTTTAGGATCAGCCTATCCATCTCCAGGTCAAAGGGAAAAGCCTTATATTTTATTCGGATTACATTAAATTTAGGTGTTCTCCAGCAGGAACATTTTGATATCTTTATGATATTGAATCATCATACCCAATAACAAGGGATGTCTATATTTGTTCAAATTTATGTTTATATCTTTCAGGAGATTTTTCAAATGTTTTCTTTATCTAGGCTTTCTTCTTACATGGTTCATTGTTAAGTGGATTTTTAACTGTATACTATTTACTGAATTATACTGTTTGTTTTCATCATTGTTGATCATTGAATCTGGTTTTATATATGTATGCTATCATGTCTAATCTGCAAACAGATAGTTTTAGTTTTTCTTTTCCATTTCTTATATCTGTTTTATCTAATCCCATTGGCCTATACTGCTAATACACTGTTAGATAGCTCCCAAACTTAATTAAATCACCGGTGGTGTTTTCCATTAAGTGAGATGCTAGGTTTTGGGCCCAGGTTCATGTATGTGATCATGTAATGTATCTATCAATTCCTATTTTATTTATTATTGTTATTATTATTATTATTATTATTATTATTATTATTATTATTATTATTATTATTTGCGGTACTGAGGATTGATCCTAGGGGCATTCTGCCCCTGAGCTACACCCCTGCCCTATTTTTTATTTATTTATTTATTTATTTATTTATTTATTTATTTTGCGGTACTGGGGATTGAACTCAGGGGCATTCTACCTTCGAGCTATACCCCCAGCCCTATTTTTTATTCTTTATTTTGAAACCGAGTCTCACTAAGTTGCAGAGTGCCTCACTAGGTAGCTGAGGCTGGCCGCGAACCCGGATCCTCCGGTCTCAGCCTCCCGAATGCTGGGATTACAAGCGTGCGCCACCACGCCCAGCT
>PVLC010019602.1:0-30380 GCA_004027655.1 Graphiurus murinus
GGTACTGGGAATTGAACTCAGGGGCATTCTACCTCCGAGCTATACCCCCAGCCCTATTTTTTATTCTTTATTTTGAAACCGAGTCTCACTAAGTTGCGGAGTGCCTCACTAGGTAGCTGAGGCTGGCCGCGAACCCGGATCCTCCGGTCTCAGCCTCCCGAATGCTGGGATTACAAGCGTGCGCCACCACGCCCGGCTACTCTGTTCATTTTATATAGATTTCTTATACTTTTGTGGTTACTGCCATTGATCCTTTTTGGGCCCTTGTCTTTGCTAGTCACATTGCTTTGGTAATTTATTTGGCCAACATAATGTCTTACTCCTGTCATTAATGTCTTATATTTTAATTCATTTCATTATACTGTTGCTAAAGTTATGTTTTTAAAACACTGGTTTGGGTTACACTAAAACCCTTCATGAGCCATATGTGGTGGTGCATACCCATAATCCCAGTAGTTGGGAAGCTAAGACAAGAGAATTACAAACTTGAGGCTAGCCTCAGTACTTAGGGAGATCCTGTTTAAAAATTTTTTTAAAAAAGTGTTTGGGGTGTAGCTTGGAGGTAGAATATCCCTGAGTTCATCCTCAGTACCAAAAAATAAAATAAAACATAAATAGAAAGATAAACGAAAAACCTTCAATAACTCATCATTTTACTGAAACATTCTGAGCCCTTCAAGATGGGTTTTAATTGTACTGATGTAGTTTCAGCTCCTTATATAGTTTTCCACTCCAATTACTCCACAGTCTTTTCAAATTAGGTTAAGCTTCCAACAGTTGTTCCTATTTTCACTCCTCTTGAAAGCTTCTCTCTTATTCTTCTGTATCCACCACCATATTCTATATCTTTCAATATAAACTCAGTATTTTTACCATGGCCTCAGATATAATTCATAACATCTTATTCACAAATCATTTTGCTTGTCGTATTATGCTATCAACCTCAGTCTGTCCTGTACAATAATTTATATACTTACCTGTTACTACTTCTATACCAATCAGCTCTTCTAAGGTAAAGCTAATTTTCATGGCTCTTTGTCCTATTGCTAAGTACAATTCTTTACACATAGTACATATTCAGTAGACATGGAAAAAGGAATGAAAGAAATGTGTATGGAGGAAGAGATGGAAAATATTAAGATAACTCATCATTTTGGTATGTAAAGCATTGCCCTAGAGATAAATATGAGATGTAGTAGAGCAAAATTCATTGTGTGATTGCCTGGTATTAGACTAGAGAACAGAATTAAAAATTAAAGGAAAAACTCTGAGGTCTATGTGAACAGGTATGGATCATTCAGAGATTAGATTATCAGAGAGGGGCACTGTGAGGAAGAAAGCTCATTAGTGTGTTGTGAAAAATTAATTAGATAGACAGACAGGGATTCAAGGATAATATAGTCATTTGAAATCCCTAAACTAAAAACTTGGAGAGAGAGTCTAATCTGGAAATATAGATTTTTTGAAGTCAGAAAAATAAAGCTAAAGTTTTAGAGAAGAAAAAAAATTATCAGAATAAGATTCTGAAAAGAAAGGGGAAACAGAGATAACTGCCAAGTATTAATGGCTAGATAGAACTAATGCTCTCTATATTTATTTTAACTACTCTCTAAAAGAAAAAGTAAGCTCTATAGTCTGAGACCCTGTGGAATAAGTTCTACATTTGACTTTAGAAATTTTAGTAAAATCACCAAACAGACTACTAACTAAAATCAGTGCTTTGTGAAGTTGTATTTATTTACTCAGCATTCCAATAATTTTGCATTTGATTCAGTGTTTTATAAACTAGTAAAACAATATATCAAGTAATGTTACCTTCTGAAACTTTCCATCAGTTTAAGCACAAGCTAATTCGAATTTACTGCTTATACATTTCTTTTCTTATCTAATATTCTCATATCCTTCAGAATTTATCTTTTTTGAGGAATAATGAAAGCATTTACATGCATGAATTTATATTAGGCAAATCTTTTGAAGATATCTTGGTTATTAGTTCTCTCAATAAGTGTACCTGTTACTTCTTCTCACCCTCACCCTCTTGTGTGTTCTATTTCTTTGATTAGTGAATGTCTTTAATAAGTTGAAAAATGTGTTTATTTATATGCATATTTTTTCTAGATTTTACTTTTCTCCAATGGAGGGAAGTTTATGAAAAAGACTTTGATTGGTGAAGCCTGTATCTGGCTTGACAAAGTGGATCTCAGAAAAAGAATAGTCAACTGGCACAAACTTTTGGTCAGCCCTACTCAAACGCATTGAAGAACCACGTCTGCTCAGGGTAATGGCTAAATAGCCTCACCTCAACACTAGTTGGTTACTATTAGACTGAGCTATTTTCAGGAAAAACATGAGAGGGAGAACAACAGGAAAAAATGTATATTAAAACCTTGTAAGTTTACTGTTTTGGAACTCATGAAAAAACAAACAAACAAACAAAAGAAATGTTGAAAATCAATCAACAAAAATAGAGCTGTGAGACCATGGATTTCTTATGACTGTGAAGAGAAACAATGGGAGAAATTTTGGTTACTTAAGGCAAAAATCTTTGAGCAGAACTGAGCTGTTGCTAAAGACAGAGACTCAAAGATTAATATGGTTTCCAAATCCAGAAAAAAAAGCAATCCTTTATGCAGAGATGAAAGAACTGAGATAGCGAATCTGTTTTCTCAAGTTCAAAAAGCTGCCTTCATCATATGTTCTCAAACAACATACTGTTTTGAGATTCTGACATAAGATGCATCTATAATATGTGTCCAAGACTGCCAGTAAGGTAGCTGTGCTCATAGGGAAATGAAATGGGAGATACAGACATTGTGGCTTTTCGACCATCTCATACAGGTTTTCCCTGTGTCTAAGTTACAAGGGTATACAACACTAGTTTTGGAATCCATGTGATAAAAGCACATTTGTTTCAGTATAATTTGAAATAATGTAGAGTGAAGATAATACTAGGTAGAAATGAAATTACATTTATCTAGAAATTAAACTGACTGGCTAATGAAGAAGAATATTGACCCACAAAATATTAGAATCTTGATTGAAGACATCAAAATCTCTGTAATTTACCAGAAACCAAGGCATTTTAATCTACATACCAAAGGACCTAGATTAAATTGGTATGTTCTAGGAAGCATTATCATTTGTTCTTTGTGGAATTTCAAGTAATGTATTCTCTTGCATATTTCCTTTCTCTTGAGTAATGTATTGTTAGAGAGAGAAAATTTCTTCCTCTGGCAAATTATACTAATCTGGTGACAATAATTAAATTGGTGTCATTTTCTACTTTTCCATAATATTGTTCCCCTGAACTCATTAACTGATTGTACAATGAAAACCCTGACACCAAACTCAAGTCCTCTCTAGTACTCTATTTTCCTCTATTAGTGATAATATCACTGGGATCAAGTTCATCAATGCTGGGAAAATATGTCAAAGCCAACATTGGAGATTGAAATATATTTTGAAATATTTAAAAAATATAGAATGAAACAACCAAGGTCTAAGTTATTAAAATGAAGCACCTCTTCCCCATTAAACAACTACAATGATAAAAGAAAGTAACATGGAGATGTGAAAAATACATGCAGCTGGGATTAAAATCCTGGCTTCTGTGTTGATTCCGCTACCGACGTCACACATGTCACATTATAAATGTCACTTACATTGCCTTTCCCCCAGTTTTCTTTTCTATAGGTAAAAGTAATGATATATTCTTAGCCTTCCTCATTGGATATTGGGATAATTGAATCAAGTGATCTGTGAGAGATGAAAGCACATTTCCAAATATAGTTTTATATACAGAAGTGAGGAATCAATATTGTGTAGCTTTTTAATTCTCAAGTTTTATATGTGAGAAATATCCTTCAAGCCAATGGCAAGCATTAGCATGGAATAAAGTGTGGATTTGCTCCAAAACTTATTTTTATTTAAAATACAAACTTTCATTTAACTTGAAAAAAGATGAAGAATTAAATGAAAGTGACTTGCAAATTTTATTATACTAAGTTAAGTGAAGTATGCTGATTTTATCCCATTCTCATATCCTACCCAAAATAAATTATATTACCTCTCAGAGCATTTTGAATTTAAAAGTTAGTGTTACTATATTCAAGATGAGGTTTTAGTGGGATTAGAGGAAACCATCTTCAAAATATTGGTTGAATATTGAATTTTCTCATTTTTAGAGAGAAATACTGTCAGTTTGAGAGGAATATAAAACACTAAAAATAAGAATTTGTCATATAATCCATGTTATATATCTTTATTATATTCACAAAACTAGGTATTCACTTTTCCCCTACCTAACATAGCCATCCCCTTTCCTCTGATATACAATGTCATTTACATTGATATTGATTGCTCTACAGTGAACACGAACGAGGTTAATCATCAAAGATACAATATTGCTAGGATTTTATTTTTAGAGACTACTAGATCTGCTGATGGTTGCCATGGATATTTCCAGCAGAAACTAGCACTTGGGGAAGCCTGTAAACAACAGTCATAATTGGGAAAGAAAAGGGTCCAGGAAGAAAAGGCTCTGCTATTTTCTCTTAAAAGGAAACCCTGGCTCATCATTGGTCCTCTTCTGCAGCCATTTGCATCCAAAGGTATGCATCAGAGGTTGTATGACCAGTTAGCTTACTCCATTCTAGTTGCAATTTCTTTTAGAAAAATACAAATGGAGGGACCACCAAATCAAAGATCATCTCTTTGTAGTTATTTAACTTGAAAGAATAGGAGCCTTTCTACTCTAGGCGCCCCTCTATTCCAAGGAACTAGTGATGGGGCTATATCAATCAAGAGAGTTCATGACAGGGCTTCTTTCCGTGCACCAGCATTCCCCTTCAGAGAGCATAAGATCCTGCCAGTGTGCCAAGTTCACAGCAGACCAAACTTCTAGGATGTTCTGGAATTATTCTATGCAACACTGATCCTTATTTGAATGCATTTCTTCTGAATGATGTGGATTACCCTTCTTACAACAAAACTATTTCTTTTTTAATTGCAAATAGGGCTCTTGGTGTTTTTTACTTTTTTGTATATATCACAGCACATGATTTTCCACTTTCCATTTTATTTTATTTTACTGGAACTATCTTATTTTTATCCTAATAGCAACAGTTTGTAATCTCTAACATATGGTTAGTCCAATTACAACACTTATATCTTGAAAAGCACCTGTTTTCCCACAATTTCATTGAGTCATCAAAGACTGAAGTTGCTTGTTACTTTAAAATTTGGTCCTAAAGAAAGTTTCAGCTATAGACAAAAAGCACAGAGTGAATTTTTACAAAAGACAGGGAACTGTGGCATCCTCATTACAGACACAGGTGACACTAATAGCAAAAAGTTGGACTTTTCCCTGTTTTCACTTAAGGAAATTTTTGGTGACTCTGAACTCTTTGTTTATGATTTCAGTTGAGAAGAAAATATCCATGACTAAAGGGTAGCAATTGTCTTTGCTCCTTAATAGTGCCCATATTTTAATATATCACATGAATTAAATGCATATCTTCGGCATATCAGTGAGATTAATTTTGTGAATCACACGCTTTAAAATAGTCATATTGTGGGAATATTATAGCTGGTACCCAGCTGATATTGATTCTTATCATAGGAAGGGTTGTGGTGGTAGTGGTGATAGTAGTAGTGATACTAGCAGTGGTGGTGATGTGAAGTAAAACAAATTATATATTATTATATGTGCCCAATTTATTAGAAATTATTTGATCAATGCTTCATTTCACTAAGATATCATAAAGATGTTTATAGTATTTTTTTACTTTATTATTTAAATCATAACTAACAATATTTTTAAAAACTTATTTTCATTGCTAGAATGTCTAATATTCCAAAATCAGCCAACTACAGCTATATGTGTTTATATGTGTGATGCAAGTGATTCCCCCCCTTTTTTTTTAGCTTCAAATGAAAGCAAAAGAAAGCTCAATGAATAATTGTGAGCTGTTTGTTTAATAATTATTCACCTTTGGTGTAATATGAGAATGAATGAGTGAAACAGATATTCTCATTGAATGTGACACATTGATGTTTTCTGTGTGTCCCATGTTGTTATTACAAAAGGTATCCATCAAACCAAAATCATTAAATCAAATCCCTTATCTGATAGGTAGATTGAAAGCATTTTCTTAATTCATTACCCTGTATATAACTATACATTTGGTAAAATAGACGAAGTTGAAATATTCATTTTTTTTGACATTCAGCATGTGAATATGATTATTGTTTGTGTCTACATGTTTGTTTGGTGATGTGCTCAGGTGCTCCCACTACTGATTATTGTGTGTGCTAATATTCTAACAACATATCTAATGTTAAGAAAAACTTTCTTGTCTTAAAAAAACCTAATAAAATTGATTTCAAAATAAATAAAGTACTTGGAGATATGTCTTGTTTCTGACTATGTTGCATGCCGTGTTGGTGATTTGCTAATGTGTTCTCTCTCTCTTTCCCTCCCTCCCTTTGGTTTACCCAACTCTTCTTGGAAAATCAAATGAACAAACACAAATTCTTGGGCTAAAGATTGTATAAACTGAACTGAAAATATAGGAGAATTGTACTAAGAAGTGCTTGTAAATCTGTCTTGAGTTTTACTCTGTGTAAACAAACAAACAAAAAAATTCTTGGTTTTGTGATTGTATACAAGATGTACCTTGGTAACTTATGTAAATTGTGCTGTATAAAGGCTGTTATGTCAGCCTTACTAATAAATATTGAAAATATCAACTTTGATGTCTCATGTTTATCAACAAGGTTTTGGACCTACCCAAGTGTAAGTGTATTTTTAAAACTCTCTACATATTGTCAATATGCAACCGAAGTTTAAAACTAGTACCACTATAAAAAAAAAAAAAGAAAAGAAAAATGATTAGCACAGACATAAACAAATTTTAGGTTGTATATGAAGAGTCAAAGAGATTCCTCCTGATGGTTACAATTTTTTTCTCAGTGAAATAAGGTATGAAGTCATCTTTTTAGAGTGGAGAGCAACCTAATAGTGGTTAAATAATTGAAAGGAGTAATGGAAGTTTAAAATAATCCTGAAGTGCAGTGGGAAAACAATTATCTAGCAAGAAAAAGATGCTGTGAAGGTTGAGGGCTCCTTTAGCCTTAGTGACAATATGCAGTGACATCAATCGGCCTTGTTGTCATCTGTATATTCATAGCTTAGCCTTGGAATTTATGTGTAAGAGCACAGAAAGGACATGGTAAATATCTATTAGGGTGGGCCTCACCAGCTAGACTAGACCAAAACAGAACCACAAACCTAATATGCAAGAGAGTGCAGGATACAAGACATGTCAATTTTAAATTGCTGTCCCATCAAATATATGATAGTTAAAGAAAAAAGTAAAGAAAGGCAAAGACCATTGAACTGGAAAATAGAAATACATTAAGAAATCAAATAAGAAGACAGAAGAGCTAATTGTCCACTGGAAAATTACAGGACTGTGAGTCAAGAAGGTGACCAGTGTTTATCAGTTGAACTAAGAAAACAAGAATTAAGGCTGAGGGAATATTTCTAATAAGTAAAGTGTGATAAAAATGCATTACTTATTTCAGAAATGCTGAGACTTTTCCAAGCACAATTTACAATGGCGAAGACCTAGAAAGAGATGCTTATAGGGAAATTTTTATTGTTTTGATAATGATATTGTGATAAAATAAGCAATATGATTTCAGCAAGGGCAATATCTGATTCTACCTTTATCAATTAAATATTTTACAACAAAGATATTTATAGCTATATTTAATTCTCTATATTTCCCATGCTTTGAAAATTAAGTGATGGCCATTTTCTTTTATATACTTAGAATCACACCTGAACATTTGAAGAAAAAGACAATAATTGATTATTAGAAAAACTGATAGATTTTCTTTCATTCACTGTGTAATATTTTACTCAGTTCATACTGATTCCAGCGTATTCTGATGACATTTCTGCTTTTAGTGGTAAAAAGTTCCTGTTGTAGGGACAAACTGTTCTGTCAAGCTCATTTTCTAATATTGTATCTGGAATAGAATTCTCAGTATGTATCATTTGAATTAAGGATTATTATTTCTCAGTTTGAACCTAGAGGAAAAGCAAAGAGCATCTTCATGATGTACTCTTTCCAATAGAAAATAATTTTTTATTAAAAATAAGTCTAGTGATATTCCAAAAATAGAAAGAAAAAAAATGAATAAAAAGAAAGGAAAAGAAAACAGAAAGGAAGGAAGAAGGAAAAGAGAGAGAAAGAAAAAGAGAAGGAAAGGAATAAAAGGAAGAAAGTAAAAGAAAGGAAGGGAGGGTAGGGGAGATGAGGAGAAAGAAAAGCTTAAATACTTATATTTAGGCTCTAATCAAATCTTTCTCTCTTTTCTCACACAGAATGTACTCCTCACATCTTTGTGACAAGAGATCATTTTGTAACTTGGAGCAAGACATCTATTTAAGTTAGGCTCCTACCTAGCTTGAAGATGGAAGATCCTATAGTCCAGAAAAAGCCTAACTAAAGTTTGGTCACACTGAGTTAAGGCCATCTTGGTCACTAGCTTAGTTCTCACCAACTCCCCATTTCCATCTCTAATAACACACACACACACACACACACACACACACACACACACACATCTTCCTTTCCTCTGTCAAAAAGAAAGACAAAAAACACTGGAGCTCAAGGTCAGAAAGAACACTGAGAGACCTAAAGACTACCCTCTCAAAACTTGATTAGGAGGTGGACCAAGAATGAAGAGATGGCTTGTGAGAAAGTGTGTGTGGAAAGAGGGAACAGGAAAGACTGAAACTAGAAGGGCAATGTCATAAGTTTCAACATTCTAGAGAACAGATGTAGTGAAAAACTGTTGAAACTTGCTTGACCATATGCAAGATTCCCCTCCTGATTCTATCAATGACTCAAATCTTAGACAAGTGGACCTTTTCTCATTACAAATTCTGACAGAACATTTCTTAAAATTAAATATTTTTGTAAATTAATTTAATATAAAATGATTGCTATTACACAAAAACATTTTACATAATGAAAAACATTTCACAGAAAAAGACTAATTGGAAAATAAATAGGGGAGAGTGAGGAAAGTATTCTCTGATAAGATTTTAACACCTTGTAATCTCAGTATCATTGCCCAAGTGACGGAAGCATTTGTGAGAATTTTAGGGGGAAAAAAAAGTTTAGACGGAATCAGTATGAAATGCTGCTTACTAGTATCCAAGCAATAAGGCAACATTCAGAATCTGAAATGAAAATAACAGTGAAAGTGAGTTGTTGTTGCTAAATTGCCCAAAAGCATATTAATCTCAAGAATGAGAAAGAGATCAGTAAAATCTACAACATTTTCTCAAGAAAGTAAAAGGCAATGAAAAAGAATGTGTTTGTCTCCAGAAGTGGGATATGCTAATTAACATTTTCTAAAAGATCTTCACTGTTGCAAAAGTCCTTTTCTACTCTAGGACTCATTCAAAGCTCACAGACTTCCATATCATTGGATTTAAGGTTGTGTGCTTCAACCTTAATCCCACAAGATCTGCCAGGTGCTGTTCTTCATTATCTGCAATAGAGATTGGAAGGTGTATGAATGTCTTTTACTTTGCTATGATTTTTTAAATGCCCCTGACCACTAGAGCCCCCAAAACTTTACTGAAATCACAGTTCTCTTAAATGTGTGTCTGCAAGGCCTTCAAATCCTACCCAATTGTTTGTTTGTTTGTTTGTTTTGGTACTGCCCAAATCAGTATGTCATCAATATAATAAATCAATATGATAATCTTTAAAAGGTCCAGAACAATGTTGAATAAATTATAATAGCGGGTTAAGAGAGTTAATAGAGTCCTCAAGGAAAGCTGTAAGTGAATATCATTGTCTATTCTGTGTAAATGAAGCTTTTTTTCTCATATTTTCCCAGAATTTTTAAGGTATGCATTTGCAAAACCCTTGTTTGCATACCATATACCTGAAGCCTGATTGGTTAGCTCTAGCAATAACACCATGCATGAGATAGCAGCTGCAAGCAGAACTATTTCTTGGCTGACTTTACAGAACCCTACATTCATTCTCCAGAATAATGAACTAAATATAGAAACATTAGGGCCTCACCCCAGCATCCTTCAAGTCTAATGGTGTGCTGCTTTCTACCACTCCCTCCCATCCCCTAGGGAAGCTTTAGTTTTTAATCTTGGCTTAGGGTTAGGGAGGGATAATTTCAGAGGCTCCCACTTGGCTTTTGTAATGAGTTTAAAGAATGCTAAAGTTGCCAAGTGACAATGCCAATTACATATTTGGAGACCAGGAAATGACCACCAGGCATGTCTGTGATCCACTCACTCAAAGCTATACTTTATCAGGACTCCATTTATTGCAAGATCCCTGTAATCCACAGCCTAACTAGAGTGTCATGGTCATTTACTGAGTCTCCAAGGATCAATTTCAACCCAGACTCTGCCCAGTAGTTCCTTTTTTCAGTTGTGCCTCTGTGAGTGAAAAACAAAAGGCTGTGAATCCTTGAGGAATCATTTGGTATATATGTGCTATGGTGTTATAGGCTTGTTTCTCCTGAGTACATGGTCATCTCTTCAGATAATTCTGAATCTCAAGATTGGTTTAGGTTTGAGAATTGCAGGAAGAATTGCAAATTTTTACTGAGGCAGCAGCTCTTAGTCTCTTCCTCCCCAGCTCTAGCCTGTTTCTGATTATAGATGTCACACTAAATACTCATTGGCAACCTGTTTATTTGGCTCCTGGTCACATCCTGTTGTACTAACAATCTTTATAACTCCCTAGAGATCAAGAACCTGTGGGCAAACCATTCCAATATTGTGGGTTCCTTGATTTTGTAGTTAAGCACTGCCACCTAGCCTCAGTTATTCGGGACTTCATCATCCTCATGAATCCTAATCAATACAATTCTGTGAGTACCTCTCCTGCTGCCTGCCCTGTCACTCTGACATGAGCCCCCACTGAGTTTATGGACACTAGGGCCCCAATAATACATTTCTGAGGGTCCTTCTGAGTGTTTGATTTCCTAGGAACTCACAAGCAGTATAATCGCCTGATCAGTCTTCTGGACTCTACCAGGCCCTCATCCCTGAGCCTTCTCTTTTGTGCTCTACAATCTACCGGGGAACACAGGTCTTTGCACTTTGGTTTAAGTGTGGGCCATCCCTTACTCTGGCTCCTACGAGCTGCTCTTAGCAGCAAGTTGGTTTCACTTTCTGGGATGTAAAATCAAATGTTGCAAAAGAGTGGTACCTACTGAGTCAGCAATCCGTTCTCCAGCTTTTCATTCTGGCCCCCTTGACCAAACACCCTCAACACCTAACCCCAAAGCATTCCCTTGGTTACTATTTGTATGTTGTAAGTAATTCTTACATCTCCTTCAGCCTCTAATCTCATTTTTCCTTTCTGAGGCCCAGCAGGCCTCTAGCTAGATTAGCCTAAGAGCCAGGATGGGAAGGAGGAGCAATGCTTGAGAACAGCACCTATCATTTGGCAGAGTGAAGAATTTCTGTAGCGCCCTGTGTGGGAGAAGTGGTAGCTCTCACCAAAAGGAACAGCCTCACCCACTTTGCAAGTTCTAGGGTTCAGAGGAATCTGAACAGTCATAGTCCTCTGGGACTCTTTACTGGAAGGTAAGAAAGACTGTATTGAAGGTGCTGGGGTGAGATCATGCTGGAGGATGTGGGGATGGCAAGGCACATATCACAGTGGGGTGTGCTACTGCTGAGTTTGCAAAAGTTTCTCTCAGTTTTTAGGCCATTCATATTTGCTTTATTTTATTGGTACCCAGGGAAGTTAGGCCCCTATCCTCATACTGGGGCCTCGGTCTGCACTGAAGATAGGCACACTATCCCTTCAAGATTACATTTCAAAAGGATGGATTCACATCCTTCATGAAGATTTTCCTGGTTTGTAAAACTAGCAGAAGTTCGTTCTTGTTTTTTTGTGGGTTTTGCTAAATTTCTCAGGCTCACCTGGAACTCGAAATCAGCAATCCGATTCTCCTGCCTCCTGAGTAGCTGGAATTACAGTTATGTACCACCACACCCAGCTAGGCAAGAGAATTTTTTTTTAAGTATTTACATCTCAAAAAGACAGAGAAAAAATTACAATTACAGATTTTCTAAAGCAAATGTGCTAACAAAGGGCAAGTCAGGGACCTGGAGGTCAGGAGAAGGTGGTCTAAAAAACCAGTGGGAGCTGGGGGACATAGCTGTCATTTTGATGAACAGTCACTCAAGTGTTCCAGATCCATCTAGTAGGGTTCTAGGTTTCTCTAGCCACAGCTGAAACTTTAGGGAGAACCAGTACTGTTCTGCAAAACAATTGCATGGAGCTCTGCAACTGTATCTGAGATTCTGGGCCTGACCCTCAGCACACTTGCTCCTCCATTGCAGGAAGCGAGGGCTTTTGTGGAAACTTCACAAAGGCCCTCTGAGGGCGCTCACACTTCATTTTCAACTGCCTTCAATTCATCCTTAGACCTTTACAAGGCAGCAATTTGTTTTGGTAGTAAACAGTCACTCTGCTGCCTTCAGACATTATTTACTCTGTCTTTCAATGCTTTAGTCATCACACCCACAAGGATATTCCTCTCCGTAGTCACCACTTCCTTTCCAAAGTCACCACTCCTGAAATCCTCAGCCATTGGGCTGACATCTCATGCAGGGTCTCCCTGTGACCCACATTTCCCAGAAGGATGTTTTTCTTGCCAACTGAATGGTGAGTGAAGTGGTTTCCAAACCCCATTTTGCCCACCCTGTGAACCATCTGTTGAAGTAGACACCAGGGCAGGACTGCATGTGCAAGGGCTTTGCTAAGGTGCTGTCTGCGAAAGATAAAGCAGCTGGAAGAACCAGGCAGGCCAGCCTTCAGACTGATGCAAAGGCAACAGCTAGGAAAAGCAAGAAAAAAGGGCTGGAAGGGGACCTCGACCAGAGGATAGTTCTGAGGAAATCTTGGACCAGCTAAGCAGGGGTTCCAAGGACAAATTTTGCTTATTAGGGGAAATGTCACTTCGGCAGACAGGGGCTACTTCTAGTCTCACGGCAATGCTGGGAGCACCTGCAGGATTCAGCGACCCAGGGTAGCAGCTAGAAGTTGTTGGTCATTCATCCTCCCAACAGCAGGTTTTTTTTTTTTTTGCGGTACTGGAACTCGGGGGCATTCTACCTCCGAGCTATACCCCCATCCCTATTTTTTATTCTTTATTTTGAAACCAAGTCTCACTAAGTTGCGGAGTGCCTCACTAGGTAGCTGAGGCTGGCCGCGAACCCGGATCCTCCGGTCTCAGCTTCCCGAATGCTGGGATTACAAGCGTGCGCCACCATGCCCGGCTCCAACAGCAGGTTTTTATGAGGGTCCCGAGTGGGCACTTCCACAGCTGCCATTTGTAGGAACCCAGCATAAAATATGGAAATGTATGCTAGAGAACTTTAATGGAAATTAAAATTTAAGACTATAGAGGATAGTTGGGTATCACTTTAGAATTAGAAATAGTATACCTGTTATTCGATTCTATTTTAGAGAATACTGAACACTTTTTTGTTTTTGTTTTGTTTTGTTTTTGGCTTAAAGTATAATTTTGGTTTCCTCCTTCCTGATTCTCTGGTCTATTTCTTGTATCAAATGAGATATTGTGTGTTTAAAGCTTGCTCTTTTACAAATTTATACAAGTGAACACTAAAAATGCTAAGATGAATAGGAAAATTTTGGTCAAGCGCCTTGTTAGTTGATGGGTAAACAAAAAGAGACCTTTTTAACTAAATTATTTTGGATTGCTTGGTGTTCTTTTAATGTGAGAAAAAATGGTTTAGCCTGGTGTAAACATGCTTTGGGATCCTGAATTTTAATACTGGCTTTTAATGATGGTGTAGCATGCTTTTAGCAAAATGCCTCCTTGTACCTACTTCAAAGGGATATTCAGAGTGGCTGCCTCTGTAATTGTTCAGTACTCTTATAAAGTAGAATATGAAAGTGTGTCTTCTCCCAAGGAAGAAAAGAAATTCTCAGACCTAGATACATGGAGAAATGTAATTTAGATAGAAATTATTCTGTTTTCATTCAGGCCTCGGTTGAAACACATCTAGCCTACTCCCTTTTCTTTTTTTTCTGTATTCTCTCCTGTTCTATTTCCTGTCCAGATGGTGCTGTTCTTCATCATCACTATCATCAACATTATCAATAGTCACCATTAGAAGTAACACCTTGCCTTCATTATGTTAAACAATGGGAGTTAATGTTTGCATTCTGCTGTGAACAATAAGAGTCAGGACTGAGGGCCAGATACAAGTTAAACCTAAAAACTCAAATTCAGAAGCATGAAGACCAAACGTTGGAGTCTTGAATCAAAAGGAGAGAGAGCTTATGGGAAATTTTTCTTCCAGTCATTGTGAAGTTTAGCCTGATTTGGACACTGAGAGCCCTGACACCCACTCAGCGGGAAATTTTTATTTAAACTCTTCTAGTTCAAGATCAGGAGGAAGCCAAGCAATCCTGATGGCATATGGAGCTCTAATCCTCAACTCCTCAGTTTGTTTGCCCAGAGTTACTGAGTGTTTTTGATATCGGGATATTTGCAAGAATATATATGCACTCACCTTAGGAGCAAATTTCATTACTAGTCACTGGTGTTTTGTTTAATGATGTTTAGAACTCAATGGTAAGAACTCTCATTGAGACTATTGGTGTTTTCTCACTACAATCACTCTTTCTCCCTGTTAAGTTGCCATTTTTTAAAAATGTGCTGTTTTGTTTTGTTTGTTTTCTTCTTCAGGTTCTGGACTCAGTAAATTAGCTGATGTTGATAAGAGAAGACACATTTCCAATCATTTTAAAGAAAATGGGAATTTATTTTTTAAATCCTCTTCTAGTAAATATTCTAAAATGCTTTATTCAATAATTAATCTCTTTACAAAATCGGCTTCCTGATTCTCATTGTTCTATTTTTTAATAAAAAGCATGAATTATATGTTATTAGCTTTAACTACTAACCACCTTAACTACCTAGCCCACTGCAGAAAGAAAGAGAACTGAGGTTGAAATAGACTGAGAACTCTAGACCCATTTTTGTTTCTTTTCTATATACTGTGCAAACTTTCCCTGCTCTTGCATTTGTGAATTGTGCCCTCTACTGTAGCCCCATGAGCTCAGTTTAATAGATATTAACTGATTATACCAAGTACAATCTTTGATCGATGATGAGCCCTGCTAATGGAGAATATACACAAAGCGTGTGCTCAGCAGTCCCTCAGAGATGATGGCCTGTGCTATGATCTATTTATGTTTTGTTTCTTAAATGACTAATGAGACTAAGTCAGATTTTTATGATAGCTTTGGGTCCTTGATTTTCTGTTTTCTTCATTTCCTGTCCATAAGGGCAAAATTTACATTAAAGAGTTTTATTTTTTGCCTCTACCTATTCAGAGATAAAGATAGAGTATGTGTATCCATACAAATGTGCTCTTCTCACATTTTCCTCCCAATATTTTGTAGTGACCTTTCTCACCTCCATAAAAGGATCTTTTATGCAGAGAGAGGAGTAGTGTAGTAGAATTGGGGCAGGGGAATTTCCCTCTGTAAAGAAATACTTACTACCCTTTGACACCACCAATATCCAATCCAGGCTGTCTTCCAAAGCAGTTCCTGTGGAAAACAGAAATTTGGTTGTTTAAAGTTTGCTAAAACAAAACAAAACAAAAAAAAACAATGTTATTCTTCTTCACTGCCAATTCAATTATGACATAGACCTAGAGAGTTGATACACCCCTGACTAGGACAGTGAATGTGTATTGCCTTGTCAAGGGAAAAGCAACATACTTCTAGTAGCCCTTATTGACAGGTATAAATAAGAAGAAAAGAATTTTGTCAGATCATTAGCTGTGTTCCACATATAAGTAGATATTTTAATTTGATCAAGCAATGAAACCACATCCTGTACAGTAGCTACAGTTGGAACCACTACTTCAATGAGCTTCTGATGATCCTCTAATTTTCCCTGATCCATCCATCTGTCTTCTGCAGAGGCCAAGTAGCAAAGTTGAACGGGATGTGATAGAAATCACCACAACTATATCTTTCAAGTCCTTGATGGTTCCAGTATAATTTTAACCCCTTCAGGAATGCAATATTGTACTTAATCTGCTATTTTTCTGGGTATGGACAGTTTCAATGGCTTTCACTTGGTCTTTCCTATCATAATGTTCCACATTAAACAGCCAGGGAACCAGTGTGGGTATTCTGCAAGCTTCTGAGTATATCTATTCTGATTTGTATACTGAAACCTAGAAAATAACCACAAGCTGGGTTTAGAGGTCTGCTGGGACCACGCTGAGACAAATTGAAGCTAAAACTCCAGTAATCACCTGACCTCAATAAGCTCCTACTCTAACAGACAGACCACACTGACATTTTGAGTCTCCTGGAATTAGAATCTTAGAGCAAGTGTCCAGTAATCCCTGAAAATACTGAGTATTTCCTTTTTCCCAATGCACAGCTACCCTAGTAAAAGGCCATCGATCCCTTTGGGAAAGGCTGAGATAAAGATTAACAGTAAACATTTTTGGCACTATATCAGGATCTTTTCTCTAGGAGACTAATTTTCCCCTTCAAGTCTGGGAAACATGATCCAGGGATCATGTTTTTATGATTCAGTTTAGATTACTGTGAATTTGATCTAGAAATTTTCTTTTTTCTTTTTTGCATTTTTCCATTTGCTCTTTTTGAGATGGGCTCTCACTATGTTGCATTTGTATAGAACATGTACATAATTTTTTCTGATCTTTAATCTCTGAACAATATAGTATAATATCTATTTACATATCATTTATATTATTAGTTATTACAAGTAATCTAGAGATGATTCAAAATATACAGGAGGATGTGTATAGGTTGTTTCAAATACTACACAGTTTAATGTAAATAATTTGAGTATCCTTGGAATTTGGTATCTAAGGAGTGTCCTAGAACCAATTCCTACAGATACCAAGAGACTATATTCAATATACCTAAAAAAGCAAAAAAGTTAGAGGATGTGAAAATGGCCTCCCTATCAGAATGCTAATCTGACCTTAAAAATAAACATCATGAACAGAAACATAAAACTAAGTAAAAATGTTTTTTTCTTGTATATAGATCACTGTAATAGTTGAGGAACATGTTGCTGTCACTGGAATCACATTTGATAGCAGTGGGATAAACTTTGTGGTTATTTGTTTACAATATTTTACAAAGAAAACAACTATAATTCCAGAATGATAAAAGTAATGGAATAATAAGATGTTTCCTTCTTTAAATTTGTCCAAAAGCCGCAGTTAATAATGAAAACTTCTACGGAATGAGCTAGCTAAATCAATGTGCTTATGTATTATGTTCATTTATGTATATATTTAGATTTTAAAAGTTATAAATAATGAAATAATATACATTAGCTGCTATAAATTCAAGCTATATAGTAATGCAAAGCAGTTTCTTTTTTTATTTTATTTTATTTTTTCAGACTTTTGTTTCTTACCCTCATTTTTTTCCCTCCCCTTCATTTTTATAGAAATGCTAGCACAGTACTCAGAGTATCAAATATTCTCTCAGACTCTTTATCTTCACAGCTCCCTTTTGCTTCCAATTGGAAGTCACCTTGAATCCTTCAGTTTGATATTTTGAAATTTATCTATATTTTTCTATAACATATTTATACATATGTCTATATCCTGTGTTATTATTGTTGTTTTTTAATTATCTGATGACTTCCCTTTTTGGAAGATGAAATGTAGATTTTTTTATGATATTCTCTTTAGCTCTACACCACACACAGACACAAACACACACACACACATACACATACTTCCAAATTATTTATGAGCTAAAGTTTGGTTTTGGTTTATATTAAATTGAATGAATATACTACAATTATATGCTTCTTGTATAACATTTTGTTTTTCTTTTTTTTCATATTCTCTTCAATTTTTATTTTTTTATTTTTATTTTTTTTAATTTTATCATTTTTAATTGGTGCATTGTAATCATACATCTTTGTTAGGTAAAAACTGATAAAGGCATACATGCACACATTTCTCATTTAAGCCTTCCCCAATTCCTGCCCCACTCCCTTGCCCTCCCTCCTTCTCAAGTTCAGTTTAGTGACTGACTTTGATATGTTTGTGAAAGTACATCCTGTGCATTAGGGTGTCCCCTCTCCCCCCATCACCTTCCGTTAAGTCAACTTTTTTACTCACCTAAGGTTTCTCTTTCTTCATCTGGAGCCCCTCTTATGTGCTAGCTTCCACATATTAGGGAGAGCATACGATTTTTTACTTTTTGTGACTGACTAATCTCACTTAACTTAATGTTTTCCAGTTCCATCCATTTCCCTGCAAATAACATGATTTTGTTCTTCTTTATAGCTGAGCAAAATTCCATTGTGTACATATCCTACCGTTTTGTAATCCACTCATCTGTTGATGGACATCTTGGCTGGTTCCGTAGTTTGGCAATTGCAAATTGTGCAGCTATAAACATAGATACACATGCATTGGTCTGATAGTTTGGTTTCTATTCTTTTGGGTAGATACCCAGAAGTGGTATTGCTGGATCATTCCCATTAGTCTGAGGATCCTCCATACTGTTTTCCAAAGTAGTTGCACTAATTTGCAATCCCACAAGCAATGTATTAGGGTTCCCACTTCTCCACACCCTCGCCACCATTTGTTGTTTATGTTCTTGATGATTGCCATTCTGATTGGGGTTAGGTGAAATCTCAAGGTAGTTTTGATTTGCATCTCTCTGATTGCTAATTATGTAGAACATTTCCTCATAAATTTGTTGGTCATTTGTATTTCTTCTTTTGTGAAGTGTCTATTTAGATCCTTTGCCCATTTTTTATTGGGTTATTTGTTTTCTTAGCTGTGAGTTTCTTGAGTTCTCTGTATATTCTAGATATTAGTCCTCTATCAGAAGAGTAGCTAACAAAATTTTTCTCCCACTCTGTGGGCTCTCTGTTGAGGTTCTTGATAATCTCCTTTGCTGCACAGAAGCTCTTCAGTTTAATGCAATGCCATGTATTGATCTTCCTTTGAGTTGTTTGTGCTTTTGGTGTCTTATTGAAAAGTTTTTACCTGTGCCTATGTGTTGAAGTTGGTCCTATGCCCTCTTCAAGTAGCTGCAAGGTCTCTGGCCTGACTTCCAGATCTTTGATCCACCTTGAGTTGACTCTTGTGCAGAGTGAGAAAGTAGGGTTTATTTCCATTTTCCTGCATATGGCTATCCAGTTTTGCCAAGAGGCTATCTTTTGCGGAAGAGGATTTTTTTCAGTGTATATTTTTGGCTTCTTTGTCAAAAATCAGTGGACTATAAACATGTGGGTTTGTTTCTGAATCTTCTATTCTGCTCCATTGGTCTATGTGTCTGTTTTTGTGCCAATACCATGGTGTTTTTATTACTGTGGCTTTGTAGTGGGGTTTGAAGTCAGGTGTTGTGATTCCCTCCTGCATGGTTCTTGTTGATAAGAACTATTTTGGCTATTCTAGGCTTTTTGTTGTTCCAAATTAATTTAAGGATTGATTTTTCTATGTCTGTGAGGAGTGACCTTGGTAATTTCATGGGTATTGCATTGAATCTATAGATCACTTTGGGGAGGATGGCCATTTTGATGATATTTATTCTACCTATCCAAGAATATTGAAGATCTTTCCATCTTCTAAGATCTTCATCTTTTCTTTTTTTCAACTTTTTATAGTTTTCCTTATAGAGGCCTTTTACCTCTTTGGTTAGGTTTATCCCTAAGTATTTTATTTTTCGGGGTGTCATTGTGAGTAGAATTGTTTTCTGGTTTTCTTTTTCAGTGGAATTGTGGTTGACATACAAGAAAGCTTCTGATTTTTTAAGATTGATTTTATATCCAGACACTTTGCTGAATTTGTTAATCAGTACTATAAGTTTTTGGTTGACTTTGTTGGGTTTCTAAGTATAGTATCCTGCGATCTGAAAAAGGGGATAGTTTTAGTTCTTCTTTCCCTATTTTTAACCCTTTGATTTCCTTCTCTTGCTTTATTGCTCTGGCTAGAGTCTCAAGTACTATGTTGAACAGAAAAGGTGATAATGGACATTCTTGTCTTGTTCCTGTTTTTAGTGGGAACTCTTGCAGTTTTTCTCCATTTAATATGATGTTAGCTGAAGGCCTATTGAATATTGCCTCTATGGTGTTGAGGTATATTCCTTCTGCTATGATTCTCTGCAGTGCTTTTAGCATGAATGGGTGTTTGATCTTGTCAAATGCTTTTTCAGCATCAATTGAGATTATCATGTGATTTTTGTCTTTGATTCTGTTTATGTGGTGGATTACATGGATTGTTTTTCATATGTTGAACCAGCCTTGCATCCCTGGGATGAACCTGATTTGATCATGGTGTATAATTTTCTTGATGTGGTTTTAAAGCACATTGCTAGTATTTTGTTTAGCAGTTTTGCATCTAAGTTCATCAACGATATAGGCCTATAGTTTTCTTTTCTTGAGCTGTCTTTATTTGGTTTTGGTATTAATGTGATATTGGCTTCATAGAATGTGTTTGGGAGGGTCCTGTTTCTTTCTATTTAATGGAATAGTTTGAAGAGTATTGGGATTAGCTCTTCTAAAAATGTTTTATAAAATTCACTTGGAAAACCATCTGGCCCTGGGATTTTATTTGATGGTAAACTTTTTATTTCTGTTTCTATCTGATTGCTATTGGTCGGTTTAAGTTTTCTATATCTTCTTGACTTAATTTAGGAAGGTTATATGTGTCTAGAAATTTGTCAATTTCTTCTATATTTTCCATTTTGTTGGAGTATAGGTTTTCAAAATAGTTTCTGATTATCCTCTGTATTTTCATACTGTCAGTGGTAATATCACCTTTTTCATCTCTTATTTTGGTAATTCTCTTATTTGGGTTGATTCTCTCTTTCTTTTGGTTAGGTTGGCCAATAGTTTATCTAACTTGCTTATTTTTTCAAGAAACCAGCTATAGGTTTTGTTGATTTTCTGTATTTTTTTTTATTCTCTACTTCATTAATTTCTGCTCTGATTTTCATAAGTTTCTGTCTTCTACTGGCTTTGGGGTTAGACTCTTCTTGTTTTTCAAGGGCTTTGAGCTGTGTAATTAGGTTATTTATTTGTGATTTTCTATTCTTCTTATGTGGGCACTCACTGCTATAAATTTTCCTCTTAGTATTTCCTTCAAGGTGTCCCAGAGGTTTTGATATGTTATGTCTCTGTTTTCATTATTTGTAGGAATTTTTAAATTTCCCCTCTTACTTCTTCTATGACCCATTCCTCATTCAGCAGTGTGGTGTTCAGTCTCCATGTGTTTACATGGTTACTCTGGATCTTCTTAGAGTTGATTTCTAGTTTCATTCCATTGTGGTCTGAAAAGATGCAAGGAATTATGTTACATTTTTTGAAGTTGCCAGTGCTCACTTTGTGGCCCAGAATGTTTTCTATTTTGGAGAAGGTTCCATGGACAGCTGAGAAAAATGTGAATTCAGCTGTAGTTGGGTGAAATATTCTATATGTGTCTAACAGGTCCATTTGGTTTATGGTATTCTTTAGGTCTGAGGTGTCTTTGCTGACCTTTTGTTTAGAAGATCGGTCTAGTGATGTCAAAGGATTATTGAAGTCCCCCAGTATTAGTGTATTGGGATCTATGTGTGACTTTTTTTTTTTTTCCTTGGTACTGGGGATTGAACTCAGGGGCATTCTACCTCCGAGCTATACCCCCAGCCCTATTTTTTATTCTTTATTTTGAAACAGGTTCTCACTAAGTTATGGAGTGCCTCACTAGGTAGCTGAGGCTGGCCGTGAACCCGGATCCTCCGGTCTCAGCCTCCCAAATGCTGGGATACAAGTGTGCGCCACCACACCCGGCCTATGTGTGACTTTATATCATGCAGAGTTTGTTTTATGAAAGTGGCTGCACCTATGTTTGGGGCATAGATGTTGATAATTGTTATTTCCTCTTGCTGGATTGTTCTTTTTACCAGTAAAAAAAATGACCTGCTTTGTCTCTTCTGATAAACTTATGCTTGAAGTCTAATTTATCTGATATCATAGTTGCTACTCCTGCTTGTCTTCCTTCGAGTTCCATTGACATGGATTACCTTACTCCAGCCCTTCACCTTTAGTTTGTGGGAATCTTTGCTTGTAATATGTGTTTCTTTCAGGCAGCATATAGATCGATTCTGAGTTTTAATCCATTTTGCCACCCTGTGCCTTTTTATTGGGGAGTTGAGACCACTTATATTCAGTGTGATTATTGAGAGATGGTTTTTAATTTCTAACATTTTGAGTTTTGACTTCTGTTTGCAGTAGTGTTAGTTCTTCTTTGCTTAGTTGTTTGCTTCCTAGAAATTACTGTTTCTCTGGTTCTGACATTTACTTGTTAATTCTTCTTTGTAGTTAATCTCTTTGAGTATTTTCTCTAGTGATGGTTTGGAAGACATAAATTCTTTCAATTTCTATTTGTCATGGAAGGTTTTTATTTCCCCATCAATTTTGAGAGAGAGTTTTGCTGGGTAGGAGAATCTTGGCTGGAAGTTATTTTCCTTCAGAGTTTGGAATATGTTACTCCAGCCACTCCTGACTTTCATGACTTGATTTGGGAGGTCTAGAGTGATTGTAATTGGTTTGCCTCTAAATGTCACTTGGCCTTTTATTTTTGTTGCCTTTAGAATTCTCTCCTTAGCCTCTACATTAGTCAACTTGATTATTGTCGGAGACCGACAATATTCAAGGTCTGCCTTTGCTGACTCACAGGCATAGAAATCTGTTCCTATGGAGATAAAGATTACCATAACATGTACTGACTACTGACTCAGGGCAAAAGCCCTGCTTTGCTTCAAGTTCCAAGAATCAAGAGGTTTATTCAGACTTTATCAGGCTGTTATAGTAATGAATTACGTGAATATTTGTTCCTTGAACTGTGTACCCTCAGATGATTAATTTTCACAAAATGTAACCATTGTGAGGAAACATTAACTTTGAAGTATACTCTGGTGCTCAAAGAAGTATAGAAGAACTGAGCTAAATAAACTCTGACGCAGCAGTATTCACTGTCAGCCCTCCTGAATCTATCCCTTGTTTTTCTCTTTCTTAAGCAACTTTTGTCTTTGTTTTTCTCAAACCACACTTTTTCCCTCCAAGCTTGTCCGACTTAGCCCAGCTGGCTCTGGTAATTTTTATGTGGCATGGTGAACTTCTTCTTTGGACTTGTCTAGAGAGGGTTCTATTGTTTCCTGTACCTGTATGTCAACCTCTTTCTATGTTTGGAAAATACTCTGATATTACTTCTTTGAAAAGATTGTTTATTCCATTAGTTTCAACTTCTAATCCCTCTTCTATGCTTATTATTCTTAGGTTAGCTCTTTTAAAATTGGCTCATATCTCATTGATGTCTAATTCATACAGTCTACATGCCAGGCATTTTCCAGGGTGCCTATAAGGTCTCTATGTCCGTGTGCACTGGGTCTCTCCCACACTTCTGCTCCTATCTAATCACTAGAAGGGCGGGTGATTGAGTCTGTCCTTTGCACAGGGGCTTCTGCCCCCCAGGAGAGAGCAATTTAACTTACAGATCCGTGCTGCTCTGGCTCTGGTGGGAGGGGTGAGCTGAGGTGTCCTCACTGCAGGCTTAAACCTTAAACTGATTTTCCTAGGTGTTCCTGATCACTGTTGATCCTGCGGGAATATTCTGTCTGATTAAAGTGCGAAGTTCTGTAGTTGCTTACTCCACATCTGGTTGCTGCGTACCCACAAGGTCCTTAGAGGTCTTGGTGCTAGTAGACCCTGCTCTGGGAGCCTGGTTTAATGGCAGCCGCTGCTCCATGGTGCACCACACTGCCACGTGCACGGGCTCCTTTGCTCTCCCTGGTCTGCTTTCTGGGTTCTGTTCAGCTGCTCTTCAAGTTTTTGTTACTTTGTTCATTTTTTTGCTTCTTTGCTTCTCTTTCCTTCCATCAAGAAGCTGCTTTTGCGGCAGTTTTGATTCAAGCTCTTCGGTGGAATTGATCACTGCTCTGGCTCTGGAGGGAGAAGTGAGCTGGGGTGAATCCACCTCAGGATTAAGCTGGTCATCCCAGGCGTTACTGTCACTGTCGATTGTTCCGGGATATGCCGCCTGATTAGGATGCGGAGTTCTGGAGTCTCTTCCTCCATATCTGGTTGTTGGGCATGCAGGGGGTCATTAGATATCTCAGTATTAGTAGACCTTGAGCAGGGTGACTGGCTCAATGGCAGCTGCTGCTCCCTGGCATGTTGCTTTTTTTCATCTGTCAAGAAGCTGCTTTTGTGGCAGATTCTTTTTTTTTTTTTTTTTTTTGCGGTACTGGGGATTGAACTCAGGAATTCTACTTCCGAGCTACACCCCCAGCCCTATTTTTTATTCTTTATTTTGAAACAGGGTCTAACTGAGTTGCGGAGGGCCTCACTAGGTAGCTGAGGAAGTCGCGAACCCAGATTCTCTGGTCTCAGCCTCCCAAAAGCTGGGATTACAAGTGTGCACTACCACGCCCGGCTTGTGGCAGATTTGATTCGAGCTCACAGCACCTGAGGAGAGGTGTTTCACTCAGATGCCATCTTGGGCTCCTCTCAACATTTTTTTTCTTGTAACTCATATTTGTCTCCTTAGTTTGATTAATTTTATGTGTACTCTTCACTAGTTCAATCCAGAACACTCTTTTAACCGTATGAACTTCTTATATTCAAGCATAGCAAGCTAATATGTTTGGATGCTGATCTATGGTTCTGTTTTCTTTACTACTAATCTAAAGAAATCAGGAAAAATAGTATATTCTTCTGAGTATATGGAAATATATTTTGTTACTAGCTTAAATGTTATAATAAAGGGATCATAAAGGAAAGCTTCAAAAGTAAACTAGGTTGTTTTATTTCTAAATTTGTAAAAAAATATCTATAAACATATTAATCTTTCTTTAGCATTCTTTGTCGTTATTTGTGAACCAGGAGAATCACTGAGGATAGAGGAATGAAATATAGCACTACCTACTTACTTGTAGGGTATGTGCTTGCCTAGTTTTTGTTTGTTATTTGCCACTACTAGGGATTGAATCCAGGGGTTTCCAACCACTAAGCTATACTCCTGAGACCTTTTTATGTTTTATTTTGAGACAAGGTGTTGCTAAGTTGATGAAGGTGTTGAATTTGTGATTCTCCTGTCCCAGGCTCCTGAGTAGCTGGAATTAGAGATACGCACCTCTGGACCCAGCTGTACTTGCCTGTTGGTCTTCAAAACTCTGTGAACTCTCTTCATACAAAAGTATGCATAAGTAACAGCAAGGGAGCTACCCGTAAACTTTTAGGTTATCAAACTACAGTTCAGTCTAGGGCCCTAAAGATTTATTGTTCTTATTTCTGGGATGAATTGTAATAGAACACTTACCTCCAGTTTGAGGGTTTTGGCAGCATGTGTAAAAGCTGCCACTGGTGTCTTTGATAGCCTGTACCACAAAAGTTATATCCATCTTCCTCCTCATCTTAACTCAGCTTGTAAAGGTCATCATATTAAGTATATCCCTGAAATCTTATAGCTTATTGAAGATAACTACATAGACTAGAAGACTGTAAAACACAATGGAGTGGCATAATATAAGTAAAAAAAAAAAACAACACCCTGCCCTCTATGCAAATCAGCAAAAGAAACATGGTATGGGGGGGGGGAGAGAAATTGCTATACAACTTTATTAAAAACACAATTTCCATTAAAGCCTTCAGAATTGTATCTGAAATTACTCTGCTTAGTGTACCCAGGCTGCACCTGTTGGGCTTATCCCTTTACTGAGATAAATCATTTCAGATGGTGCCCAAAGGCCCTCTGGATCTCTAAGCTCTTGATTGAAAATATGGAGGTCACTCATGTCCTTCAGTATAAGAAGGCTACTGTGTCAATGTGTCCAACACATTGCCTTCAGGACACTAAAGAACTCTTGCCAAAACAGAATATCATGTAGAATCTTCTCAATAATATTGTCCTTTGCCAGTATAAGAACCAGTTACTTCCAACATCTTAAAAAATGCAGGAATATAAAAACCACATAAAAGAGGACAGATGAGAATCTACAAAATAGAGGAATGTGGGCAAAGAAAGATACAGATTCAAAAGTTTTTTCTGAGTAAAAAATAAAACAGCTATATCCAGAAAGAAACATATAGCAGAAAATAAACTTGTCATTATAGGGAAAAAACAAAAGCAAATGCCAAATGTATATATTCTATGTCTGTTACCTTTCTTCATAGAGTTCACAATCTATAAGGTAAATGTTAAAAATCTTTTTGGTGAGTTTCTAAATAATAAAAACCTGTTAAAAATAGGCACACACACACACACACACACACACACACACACACACACACACACACACACACACTTCACTGTGTCCGTGAAATACTTCTTCATCTAATACAATAGAAAGTTGGAGAGGGGAGTGAATGCGGAGAAGAAAGAAAAAGGAGAGTCAAAACCTCATTAATCAAAAGTAAATAAACTCAGAGCAAACATCTTTTCCTATTTAAAAACACACAGAAGTCCATGGCTTAAGATATTGCATAAAAAGTAAGCACATATGCTAGTGTGCTTAAGAGGCCCCCTAAAAATAAATCAAATATTGTAAAAGTGCCTAATATGTCTAAGTCAAACTCTATTATAGTTCAATGAATGTTTCTAACTAATGCATGGCCTCTCTGGATCTTCAGTTATTATTTTATCTCCTCACAACTGGAATATTATTCATATAGTAGTTTAAATTCCTAAGGAAGTGGATCATATTGCCCTAGGTAACCTTATTAAGCAAAGACACACAGTTCATAGGTCCCCTGATACTTTTGCATTTGTTGCCCCGGGAGCCAGGTGCTCATGCTTGATTCATAAACTGGAGGAAGGAGGAATGGAGATGAGCCGTTAGTCATGGCTGCTAGACAGTAAGGAATTGTCTCAAGGAAACTTTTACTTGGAAGGGAAACTTGATCATTTTGTCTTTGCTATGGTCTGGACATTTGTAGCAATCTACAATTCAAAGGTAGAAATCCTAAACCCCAAGGAAATGATATTAGGAACTGAGCAGTGGGGAGGTGATTAGGTCATGAGAGTGGAGCCCTCATGAAAGACATCAGCACCTTTACAAGGGAGGCCCTGGAGAGCCACCTTGTCTCTTCTACCATGCAAGGACATGGCAAACAGGTGCCATCTGTGAACTAGGAAACAGGCTCTCACCAGATCCTAAACCTGCCTGCATCTTTTTCTTGGATTTCTCATCTTCCAGAAAAGTGGCTTTTGTTTAAAATCCACCATTAATACTTTGGTATAGCAGCCTGGATATACTAAATCCCCCAAGCTTAACTTTTTAATGGTTTTCCATTGCTCTTTGCACAGGACCTCCAAAGGCTGTCATGATTTGGCTACTGACTCTTCTCTTGTTACACTCCCTTGCTTTCTCTTGCAGCCACTCTGACCTTCTGATTTCTAGAAACATCAGTTTCCCTCCTGCCCTAGGCATTTGCTCAGGCTACTCTCTTTGTTCAACTAACACACATCTTTTTATGTCATTTCAAGTATCACAATTTCACCCTGAAACCATTAAGTAAATGCCATTTTAATGAACTGTGGTCTCCTAAGTTGTGGGCTGTAAGCCTTAAATACATAATTGGCATATGCTTCATGATCTTAATTCAATGCCTTGAATTTTTTTGGATGGGTGCTATTGTGTCTGGGAAGTTACTTTCCTGAATGCTTCAACAGTTTGAACAACAATCAGACCTATTTTCAACTGACCATATAAAAAGAATAGGCCGCCGCCAACTTCCCTGCTAGCCCTTCCCAACCAGCTTCCTACCATCTAGCCAGACTATCACAAACCTGCGCCCCCCAGTGACCAGAGAAGACCGAGCAGGCAGGTCTGCCTCCGCACTCTGCTCCAGAGATGGAAAAGTGAGCCTGAAGCAGGTCAGCCAAGAACCCAGCTTCTTGGCTGAAGGAAAAGAAGGAGTGTTTGAAACCTGAGCGTGAACTTGGAGCACCTGGGTGGAAATCAGGAGGTTTAGGGGAGCTGGTGCGTGGCTGCCACCATCTTTGCCTCCAGCTCCTCCCAACCATCTTCCTCTCAGCTATCCAAATCATCATTGACCGATTGTGCCCCCAGCTGTCCAGGAGGTGGAACAGGCCGAACAGGAGAGAACCGAGCCTGCACGCGCTGGGAACGGCGGCTACCATCTTTGCCGCCAGCCCCTCCCACAAACTTCCTGCTAGCTATGCAGACCATCATTGTCCGTTTGCGCCCCCAGCCATCAGAACGGGAACAGGCCGAGCTGCAGGGAGACATAAGTCGAGCCACGCGCACCTCGGGTGCAGGGTGCGGGATTCACAAAACAAAGGATAGACTCAGCCATCTGCTCTGCTAGAGTCTAGACAGGGCCAGAAGGGTGGAGGAACCCAGTGCACACAGGGTATCTGGAAAGGCCTGGCTTTTAGACTGCTAAAGCAAAAAGCAGAGTCAGAGACTCAGCCAGACCCAGTGGAGAGTCCAGAGACATAAACTAGCAGTGGGCAATTCTCTGCCTGCACTGACAGAGCAAATTAAAATAAATAAATAAATAAATTAAAAACGCCAAGACACACATGAAAATTTAAGCTCGGTACTTACGAACTAGCAGAGCATTGGCTTTAGTGTCTGTTTGCTATTTGTAGATTTCGGGGTTTTTGTTCTTTTTTTGTTTTTGTTTTTTTGTTTTCTTTTGTTTTGGTTTTGGTTTTTGGTTTTGTTTTGTTATGTTTTTTTCATTCTCTTTTGGTGTTAAGTTTTCAAATTTGATCTGTCTAAACTCTGTTATTGCTTTGATTTGTTTATGTTTATTTGGATGAATACTTGCTTTGTTATCTCTTGCTTAGGTCATTGAACCCCCTCCTTACCCCTTTTACAAGCCCCCCCCATATTCCTCTCTGCTATACTTTACCTCCTATCTTTTCTTTTCCTCTTTTTCCTGTCACATATCAATATCTACCATCTCTAATATTTACCCCCTTCTTTACCCTATCCCTGCATCTATTACGGTGACCTCTCACCCAAACTCTATCTCTGAACACACCCTGTCACCCCTAAACCGCAACTACAGAGATTGGACAAGAAAACTTGCAAGAACAGCAAAGATATAAATCGATGAACAGGGAAACCATGGGAAGGAAAAATAACAAAGAAACAATGAGCCACAACAACCCCTCAATAACAGATCTCACCAACCCAGGATGGCAGAGACTACCAGAAGAACAATTCAGATCTTTAATACTAGAAACAATACAGGATTTTCAGAAAGAATGTAGGCAGAGCTTTAAAGAAATAAAGGAAGACATAAAGGAACAAATAAACAGAGAATTCGAAGACCTAAAGAGAAACCAAACAGAAACATTGAAGGAAGTAAAAGATGAAATAATCAAAATGAAGGCATCAATGCAAACTATAAACAACAGATTAGATCACATGGAAAATAGAATATCACTCTTAGAGGATGACCAAACTAACAATGAATCTATAGTACATAACTTAGAAAAAAAAAATACGACAGTACGAATTGGACATCGAAGAGATCTGGGCCAATTTTAAAAGAGCCACCCTAAGAATAATAGGCATAGAAGAGGGATTAGAAGTTGAAACTTATGGAATAAACAATCTCTTCAAAGAAATAATAACAGAGAATTTTCCAAACATAGAGAAGTCAACACACAGGTCCAGGAAACATACAGAGCTCCCTCAAGACAAGACCAAAGAAGAGGTTCACCACGCCACATAGTAATCAAATTGACCAATGTAGAGGCAAAGGAGAGAATCTTAAAGGCAACGAAAGTAAAGGGCCAAGTGACATTTAGAGGCAAACCAATTAGAATTAAGCCAGACCTCCCGAATCAAGTCATGAAAGCCAGGAGAGGATGGAGTAACATATTCCAAACTCTGAAAGAAAATAACTTGCAGCCAAGATTCTCATACCCAGCAAAACTCTCTCTTAAAATTGACGGAGATATAAAAATCTTCCATGACAAACAGAAACTGAAGGAATTTTTGTCTTCCAAACCAGCACTAGAGAAACTACTTAAAGAGATTAACTACAAAGAAGAACTAACCAGTAAACGTCAGAACCAGACAAACAATAATTTCCAGGAAGCAAACAGCTAAGCAAAAAAGAACAAACACTACGGCAAACAGAAGTCAAAACTCAAAATGTTAGGAATTAAAAATCATCTCTCAATAATCACACTGAATATAAATGGTCTCAACTCTCCAATAAAAAGGCACAGGGTGGCAAAATGGATCAAAACCCAGAATCCATCTATATGCTGCCTG
>PVLC010019603.1:0-30082 GCA_004027655.1 Graphiurus murinus
CTATAGGTATGAGCCCATGGGCCTTGTCCCTGACTTGCTCAGGGCTTGAGCAGAAAGAAGACCTAGGAAGTAGACCTTTTACAAACCAACTTTCCCTGAAAATACTTTGAGCTTAACAAAATATGCTTCACATTCAAAGAAAGCAGTCTGCAAAATATCCTTTGTACTATTGATGGAGATCAGGAGTCCTTTGGGCATCACTGGAGAGAATCTTTGCATAACTCAGTCACTCATTAGCTTTGATGTGTTGCTAGTGGGAGATTTGGAGGGTCAGGTGACACAGAAGAGTAGTCTGGTGTTTTTGCATAAGTGAAAAAGTAGAAGTAACTCTGGAGCTTGCTGAGGGTTAGAAGAACAAGAAAAATAAGAGAAGTTTGGGGACGAGAGTAGGACTAGAGGCAGCTGGCAACAGGAGACTATCTGAACCTTTCCCTAATGTTATTCTGGGATGTTTGCATCATAAACACATGGGTCATGTATGGTGTGTAAGGCTGTGTGTGTGTGTGTGTGTGTGTTGCGTGCGCACGTGTGCAAGTTAGGGAGCCTGTGTTGTGAATCTTACCCTGCTCTGAAGAGTTCTGAGGCTAGGAGCTGGTTACTTTACATCTGAATCTCCATTTCTTGAATGCAAATTGGAATAACAACTTCTCTGTCTACCTCACAGGTTTGTGGAGATCCAGGAGATAATAGATGTGCTGTGAAAAGTAGAAAATGCCCTGCATAGGCAGTTGCTGTTGCATTGTTGAGAATATTCAGAAATTCTGCACTGCTCAGTGTTGTTGAATCTCTGTGGTATCTGTAAAGTGGGGCCCGGCTCCCTTGAACAAAAAGAAGTCAGTGTTTTGAACATGAATTCATTCTGGTATGAATGCTGTTAGTTTCTTCCTGACTTTTAGATGTTTTCTAGGATCTATTAGTCTACTAGTCTCTGAAGAGTGGATTTGTATAGTTTTAAATGTTCCATAACTTGGGTGTAGTGGCACACACTTGTAATCCCAGTATTTGGGAGACTGAGACAGGAGGATTGCAGGTTTGCAGCTAGCCTCAGCAACATAGCAATGCCCTCCACAACTTGGTGAAACTCTGTTTCCAAATAAAAAGTAAAATAGGGCTGGGGGTGTAGCTTAGAGGCAGAATGCCCCTGGTTTAATCCCCAGTACGCACATAAATAAATAAATAAATAAATAAATAAATAAATAAATAAATAAATTCCATAAGGTACTTTATATTATTTTTCTAAAAAAACAGAAAGGTAGGGAGAGAAGGAAGTAAGAAGCGTTTCCAGCCAGGTGTGGTGGTGCATGCCTGTAATTCCTAGTACTTGGGAGACTGAGACAGGAGGATCACAGGTTTGAGACTAGCCTCAGCAACTTAGCAAGACCCTGTCTCAAAATAAAGGGCTGAAAGTGTAGCTCGAAGGTTCGAAGGTAGAATACCCCTGGGTTCAATTCCCAGTACCATAAGTAAATAAATAAGTAAATGAATAAATATATAAATAAATAATAAATAAATATGAAGAGGGAGAGAGGAAGGGAGAGATGTAGGGACGGAGGGAGGCAGGCAGGTATGTATTTAGGTATTTCTGTCACAGAAATTCAACACTCTACATTTTGTTGTTCGGTGGTGAAAAAGAACTTTATTGTCTCCATACCCGAGGGGGAAAAATGTTTTTGGGATGTTAGCAAACTTCAGCCTATAGACTTCCTTCTATATACCTGAAAATAGGTAACTGTATCCTCGTGAGCATTCCCTGCTGTCCTGTACCTCATTTACAGAAAGCTAAAAAATTTGGTTATGATAAAAACTGGTTATAGAGAGGATAGTTTATACAAAGCTAGTGCAAACAATGTTCATCATGCTACAGTTGCAAGGGCTTCTGATTTCTACTTTCCCAGGATATGCCAAGATTTAGATATTTGATGCAGGTGTATCGGACTCCAGAGCATAATCAAAGTTGACAGAGATGAGCGTGGAAATACAAGGCCACAGCAACAGAGGAATACTGTCAGATTACTGAGTGAGGGCAAAACAGGTTACAAAATTATGAAAACAGGAGAATTTGAAAGGGAAATTGGACCAAAGGAAGCAGAAACATAAGGAATTAGTGGAAGAGACAGAAGCACCTTTAAAAGCAAATAAGAATAATTTATTGGTGGTGGGAAGGTGGCAAAAGCAAATGTATTTTTTTGTTTGCTGGTCTTTGGGGACTATGTCGACAGATGCTTGAAACCAACATAAATTTCCCTAGGGAAGAAAAACTACTAAAAAAAAAAAAAAAAAGATGATTGCTTTAGAGTGGGCAATCCAAAAATGAGTGTAGTTGATGAGAACACAAGTTCACCATCATTTGGGAGCTGCTGATTCAATTTTAGCAATGGAGTAGCCACATGGAATAGTTGTCTGGAACATTACGTTGCAGTCGAAGAGTAGAGGTTTGCTTTAGTGTGTCTGGCTGGCTTGAAAATAAACTACAAATAGAGACACATTGAGTTTTAAAGCTAGAAAAGATCTCTTCAATAATTTTGTACATAAAGAAATTGAGACCAAAGGAGACAAGTGATTTGCCCAAGGTCCCTGAGTCAGGTAATGGCAGAAATAGGTCCAACTCAAGAGCAAAGTGTACTGCTTACATCAGCTTAAAGCTTCTTTGTGCACTTACTCCAAAAACCTCTGGTTCAGCATTAAACATGTCTTTAGCTCAGTCAATTAGAATTGTATTAAGAACTGGTGGTAAAAGAAGGTCCTATTAGGAACAAAACTGATAAAGGGAGAGGTCAGAGTAAAACCCAGGGAGATTTGTACAAGAATTCACTTGGTAATGTGAAGAATTTGCTGTAATGGAAAGAAGAAACTAGGAAGAGTTATTATCTTCATTATTGTTATGAACTGATTATATGGCATTTCATCTTCAAAACCTTTGTGAACTTTAAGTGTCACATACAGTTAAAAATCTACATTGCAAGGGTGCTCTAGAATAAAGGAGAGTGTGAAAGTTTGGTGAGAAGTGGAGAAAATATATTAGAATTTTCCTATTCTGAAACGTTAAGATTTTCTCTATTTGAAAATAACCTTCTCCCTTACACATTAATTTAAAAAAAAAAAGAAGCCCATTATGATGTACTTACTACTCCTGCAACAACATACTTATAGATGGGGAAATAGACGAAATATGATAAATGTAGACTTATCGGATCAAAGGATACAGGAAAGAAACATGCTGGTTCTTCTTGTTGCAACATTTGAAATGAATAGATCTACAATATAAATTACAATGAACTCTTTTTTTTCCCCATTGGAGAATTTCATAGAATACACTTTTTTTTTTTGACATATTGGGGATGGAACCCAGGGGCATTCTACCTCGAAGCTACACCCCCAGCCCTATTTTTAATTCTTTATTTTGAAACAAGGTCTCACTAAGTTGTGGAATGCCTCATTAAGTATCTGAGGCTGGCTGCAAACCCGCAATCCTACTGTTTCAGACTCCCAAGTACTGTGATTACAAGTGTGCCACCATGCCTGGCTTCATAGAATACATTTTCACTTTTAAAAGGTCCTGTCAGGCCAGGCATGGTGGCACATGCTTATAATCCCAGTACTTGGGAGGCTGAGACAGGAGGATTACAGTTTTATGGCCTGCCTCAGCTACTTAGTGAGGCCCTCTGCAACTTAGTGAGACCCTGTTTCCAAATAAAAAATGAAATAGGGCTGGGGCTGTAGCCTGAAGGTAGAAGGCTCCTGTGTTCTATCCCCAGTATCTTGTTGACACAAGGCTTGCAGTTTTCTTATTCTTTATGATATAAATTCCTACATTAAAATCATAAGGAAAAAAGTATATCTTGCACCTAAGAATAAATGAGACTTAAAAGTAAGAATCATTATGAGACATGTCTTTTTCATTTAAATATTTCTTTATTCCCTCATGCGTAAACAAAACAGATAACTCCTGCCTCTTTAGAGTTGAGTGCTACAATAGTCTTGTTTCTAAGGACTAGGATTTTTTTCATTCCAAGTAGCACCTGTGTTTTCTGGAGTAGCTCCGCGATGGAAGAAATGACACTTTAGTTCTTGTAATGAGGGACCATTAACCAGAGGCTTTTTGTAAGGGTGTAATTTCAGACTTCATTATGGAGGCAGCCACACCACCATTACTCAGGAAAATGTGCTTCTGTTGTGACTGTCCAACGGGCCTTACATTTTTAATGCATCTTGCTAGAATATTTATGAAGCAGCATCACCAGTAGAGGGCATGTGTCTTTAAAGCATGCCAGTCACAAGGACACTGATAGGGTTTCATTTGAGACTTTTCAATTAGAAAACTAAAGTTACAGGTACGCAATTTATTCTGACTTAGACCGATTACTACCAAAGTAAAGGACATGTGTATGTGTGTGCTTCAGGAGTTTCATTTTTTTATCATTTAAGTCAGAGTATGAAGGTAACCTGCTAAATTCTACAAAAGATGAGAAGGAACGCGCAATATTTGTGCTTCATTTTAAATGTCTATTCTCTGGGAAAAGTATGTGTCTGCCTAAGTCAGACCTAAGCCTTGCTAGTAAGTTTGACCTTTAAAAAAATACTTAAAGATTCTGACTTCCTGATAGAAATATTTTACATTGTAAAATTTAATTCTGCCCATGAACTGTGCAGCACTTCCATTGAGAATGGAAGCTACAGTCTAAAAAATCCCAGGTTAGAGATTAAGAGACCTGAGTTTTATGTCTAATCATGAGCCCAGAAGTTGGGGTATGGGTTCTATGGGAGGGGGAAATCCCCATTTACTAGCCTGACATCTTCTCTTTGTCTCTAACCCTGATCCCTCAGTCCTAGGAATGTCCAGGACCTGCTCTTGGACGGGCCTGACAGATGACTGATTGTCATGTGATACATGGGAAGGGTTGTAGGTATAGATTCTGGCCATGAAAATGTGTGTGTGTGTGTGTGTGTGTGTGTGTGTGTGTGTGTGTATAAAATGTGTGTATATATATATATATATGTATATATGTGTATGGGGAGTGCACGCTTACATGCGTGCACAAATCGATACTTGCACATGAACCCATATGGCATTTTCAAATGGGAATGTTTGTTTCAAAGAATGATTAATAATTATGACCATAAGTAGTGTAACTTCTCATATTTTTCTTCAGTTATTTCTAATGTTAAGGTCCGTAGAAGTATATATTCAACTTTATTTTCCTCTGTACATTTCATGGAAAGAGTTTCCGAAGTTGTTAAATCTATAAGAATACCATAACTGTATTCTGTTAATCTTCAAATAATAGCATCTTAGAAATGAAAAATTTAGTGAGGAAATGTATATACTTTAAAGGCTTGGAGTATGTTGTGATCATGTTTTACTTGACACAGTTCTCCTTTAATCTAGAGATTCATATAGTTTATTCCTCAACTTCAATTTGTTTTGCATGATCTGTTTAAATTCTATGTGAAATGAATATTTGTCACCATTCACTGATTTGCACTTATAAGTACACCCAGATATCTAGCCCACAGTCTATACTAAGTGCCGTAACAGAAGAACTGAAGACATCTGTTCAGAGAGAAACAATTCAAATTTGTTTGCCCTTACTAAGATACTTACTGAGACAGCTTTTTGCAGAGCTTACATAAGTTAAAAGTGAAATGTTCACATAACAGGTGTTTGATATTTGCAAGAAATATTCACAGCTTCACAGCATCATTGCAGTGCATTTGAGACAGTTTTTACACATTAATTAAGCACTCACTTCAATTAAGTATTTTTCTTCCTCCTCCCCCAATACCTTACCTCATTGTTAGACTTGATACATCAGAAGTCCAGAACTTCTGCAGATCAGGTGTTGTCCATCGATGGGTTTTATTAGGCTCATACAAAGCCTTACAATTCAGAATTGGCTGCCAATACTTGAAAATTGGAAGATTTCACTTTAAAACAGATGTGTGGATTATCTTTATAAAAACTGCAAGAGTTTGCTAACACTGCCCTGTGACCTCACATGGCAAGTGCCGGTGCTCCCCATTTTCCTTTCCCGTACACTCCCTGCCTGGCTCCTGGCCACAATGGGTGTCCGTCCCTCATTTCCTTTTCCACATGTGAGCAGCCATGGTGTGTGCTTATTCAGCTGTGTATGCCATCATATTTAACTTCTTGTACTTCCAGTTTTCCATCTTAAAAAATGGGAGTTATATCTGCCACCTATTGCTTGTTATAACTTTGACAATTACTTTTTTTTTGGGTACTGGGAACGGAACCCAGGGACCTTGTACGTCTAGGCTACACCCCCAGACCGGTTTTATTTCTCGTTTTGAAACAGGGTCTCGCTAAATTGCTGAGAGCCTTACTGAGTTGCTGAGGCTGGCTTCAAACCTGTGATCTTCCTGTCTCAGCTTCTCAAGGGGATTACAAGTATGTACCACCATGCCTGATTTTTTTTTTTTCTTTTTTTTGCTGTACTGGGGATTGAACCCAGGGGCATTCTACTTCTGAGCTACACCCCAAACCCTATTTTATATTCTTTATTTTGAAACAGGGTCTCACTAAGTTGCAGAGGGCCTCACTAAGTAGCTGAGGCTGGCCTCGAACCTGTTATCCTCCTGTCTCAGCTTCCCAAGTACTGGTATTACAAGCGTGCACCACCAAGCCCAGCTACTGTGAACTTTTGAGAGCATTTTCAAAGTAAAATCATTTATCATTATTTAACTAGTACATTTAAAAAATGATTTTGTTTCATAGTTTAAGATTGGCACAAATATACTACACCGTTGTTTAGTCAAAACTGAAATATATTTTAATTGAGTTTTTATTTGATATGTCTTTTACTTAGAAAGTGTAAAGTCAAAGAAGTGTGGAAATAATATATCTTTATATATTTAATATGAATATTAAAACATTTATGTTTTATGTATATATATTTGTACATATGCACGTACATACTTATCTATCAATGATACATTAATCCAGTTAGTACATTCTTAGCTTTTAGTGGTTGTAATAAAATTGCTGCTGCTTAAGTAACTTTTAAAAGCGAGTTTAGGATGAACGGAGAAACAAGACACAGTGTATGGATGTTAACTTCAGATGAATGCTTTTTTCCTTTCAGAATAAGGCAGGAGAATGATATGGTTGATTCAGCACCACAGTGGGAAGCTGTATTGAGGAGACAAAAGGAAAAGAACCAAGCGGACCCCAACAACAGGCGATCCAGACACAGATCTCGCTCGTATGTGGGCTCTTTTTACACCTTGATTCAAAGCACAGAGCTTGACGTAGCCTGTGGATGCTCGGATCTTTTAATGTGGTTTAGTTCAACCGTGATTACCCCATTGTTTATTTGTCCTATTTACCTTTTTATATTTCTGGCATTCATTAACTGTATTTGAAACTGTAGAAGTTGGAACCCAGCCAAAACAAAATGTCATGGAAACAAGGCAATCAAAACTGTATTTTTGTTTGTGTTGTTTTTAAACAAATGCATGCATCCAGCTGGATAAACAGGAATAGTCTCCTTTGTTCTGAAGCCTGGCTGTTGGTGAAATACCTGCTGCTTCTCTCAATTTGAGTCTGCAGAATTCTCTGAAGTCTTGTTCCAGGTTGAACCAGATGTGAATGTCTTCTCATCAAATTACCATTTGTGAGCAGTAGTCAGTGAGTGATTCATTACATGCCAATGTTGGGATTTGTGCACTCCAGTTGCTAGGCAATGCCATGTGTGAGCACAATTACCCTGTAATGGTGAGCTTGCCAGTCCTCCAAATTAATTTTCTTTGAATTGATAAAGTGTGTGTGTGTGTGTGTGTGTGTGTGTGTGTGTGTGATCTCTACATCAAGATTTAGGCCACCCACTCCACTTCCTAAAGCACACCTTTTTCAAGTGAACTGCGACTGCCTACAGACCCCTTTGTGATTCTGAGTGGTTTGTATTTTACTACCTCCTCATGGGGGGAAAGTCTAATATCTTAGATAGGCAGTGGAAGGATGTTGGAAATGTGATGCAGAAACAGACTGGCTAGGTACTTGGGGAGCTCTGAGGGAGCCAGGCAGGAGGTAGACTGAATCAGGTTAACAGAAGCTAGGAGAGTTCACCCCCAGACCTTGTGTCCTGTGGGACTCCAAAGCATGTTCCTCAGTCTTAGATGCTTACCTTCTTTTGTGTGTGGGATGCTGGGGATTGAACCCTGGGGCATTCTACCTTTGAGCCACACCCCTGGACTGACTTTATTTTTTATTTTGAAGCAGGATCTCCCTAAGTTGCTGAGATCCTTGCTCTTAGGCTGGCTTTGAACCTGCGATCCTCCTGTCTCAGCCTCCCAAGTACTGGGATTACAGGAATGCACCAGGACACCCAGCTAGATGCTTACCTTTTGATTAGAATTTAACCTCAGAGTATATTTTTGTTTTTATCAGTTTTCCATAATAATGACTGATGGCTATTTCCTTTTTCATTGAAAACCTGAAAGTAGTCACTAAACAGTATACACCATTACAGATTTATTTATTACTCCATAATGTTTTTCATGGGGAACCTAATTAAACTGTTGTTCACCTCCAAGCAGAAGTTAATAAGAAATTCCTGTCTTTTAAACTATTACTGTTTTCTTGCAGGGTTCCTTAAATATTCTGAATGTAAGTCCTTTTTCAGATATATGTATTATGAATACTTTTCCTCCATCTATGGTTTGCCTTATTAAGTTCTTAATGCCCTTTTTATGACTAGACATTTAAAAATTTGATGGTAACTGGTATATTGTATTTGCTGTTATTATTCTTTTCTTCTTTCATCTTTAGGAGTATTTGCCTACCCCAGAGTCACAAAGATACTGTCATTTTTTTCTAGCAACTTTATAGATTTTACTCTTGGTCAGTTTTGTTTCATTGATCTATCTCTAAACCACCATCTTATCTTGGTTATTGTAGCTTCATAGTAAAACTCGAATCAGGCGTTGTAAGTACATCAACTTTGCTCTTTTTCTTTTTTCAATATTTTAAAATCTATTTTAGGTGCTTTGCATTTTTATGTTAATTTTTTAATCAGCTTGTCAATTTTTACTATCTACCCATAAAATACTGTATACTTTTTGTTTTGCTTTGTTTTTGTATTGGGGATTGAACCCAGAGGCATTCTGCCTCTGAGCTATGCTCCCAGCCCTTTTATTTTAAAAATTGAAAGAGTCTCACTAAATTGCTAACAGCCTCATTAAGTTGCTAAGGCTAGCCTGAAACCTGCCTCAGCCTCCCAAGTACTGGGATTACAGGTGTGTGCCACCACACTCAGCAACTGTAGGCTTTAAACTAAAATTATATTGAATCTATAGATCAATTTTGACACAATACCTTACCCATCAATTTTTGGTCTTTAACTTCTTTCAGCAGCGTTTTACAATATCTATATACTTATTTATTTAGTTCCAGTATGGGAGATTGAACCCAGGATTGAGCTACAACTCTGGCCCTGCCCTTTTTTATTTTTATTTTGAGATAGGGTCTCACTGAGTTTCTGAGGCTGGCCTTGAACTTGCCATTCTTATGCCTCAGCTTCCTGAATAGCTGGGATTATAGGCATGTGCGTCTGTGCCCATTTTTTGGTAGTTAATAACTACCACATGAAATTTAGTACCAATAACTTTAGATAGTTATTGTACTTACGGTATTTTTTATCTTTAATTATAAATATTAATATTTTAATATTAATTTTTCTATTTATTTGCCAGTATATTGAAAAATGTGACTTAGAGATAATGATACGGTATTTTGCTCCCCTATGACCTTGTTAAGTTCACTTACTAGCTCTAGGAGTTTGCCTCCTTGGGGCATTTTTTGGGAATTCTCTACAATTACAATCATTTATAAATAGAGGCAGTTTTCTTTTATTTCTAATCTTTTTGCCTTTTATTTCTGTTTCTTCCCTTATTGTAGTGGTTAGCTCCTCCAGTGAATTCAGCAGTGATGAATTATGCTGTTGAGTGGGAGTGGTAGGAAGATAGGTATCTTTGGCTTGTTCTTTCTTGGGGAGGAGGAGGGGTGAACTTATCACACTGAGCATGCTGCTAGCTGGATGACCGAAGAAGATCCCTTCTGTTGAGTTTTGAATTTTGTTACAAGCTTTTTCTGCACCTATTGAGATAGTTATTATATGGATTTTTCTTCTTTATTAGTGGAAGAATTATATTGATTCAGTTTTGAAAGGCACTTCCTTGTTTCCTAGACTAAGCCCCTTGTAGTCATGATGTATTTATTATCTGTCTTGTACATTGCTAGATTTTATTTGATATTATTTTGTTAAGATATTTTTCTGTTTGTGAGAAGATTTGGTCCACTTTTTTTCATAGTGTCTTTATCATATTTTTCTCAGTGTCTTTATCAGGTTTTTGGCAATAGAGTTTTAGTGAATATTCAAAATATTTTAAAACATGTTTCTTCTTCTGTATTCTGAAAGAATCCATGTAAAATCAGCATTATGTCTTCCTTAAATAATTGACATAATTTACCAATGAAACTCTCTCTGTGGAATTTTCTTTTTGGGAGTTTCAAATTACAGACTCAATCTCTTTAACACATACAGTGCCATTCACATTTTCTACTTGTTATGTGTAGGTTTCCATAATTTGTGTTTTTAAAAGAATTCACATAATCATATGGGGTCTTCTCAAAGTTTGTTTCTCTTGACTGCCCTGCCCCCAGGTTATAGTTACAATTCTCTGACTCTCTGCATGTCTGGTAATTTTTTTATTGTATGCTGAAAATTTTAGAAGATTATGTAGACCTCACTTAAAATTGTTCCAAATTTGATCCTGGAAGACAGTTTTATTAATGTCGTATCCTCTTGACTTAGTCATCATGATTATTTTATGCTTTTGTAAAGTAGAGTGTTTTAGGTTTAATGATTAGCCTAGGATATGTTTTCTACTGTAGGCTTGGTCTTCCCTCACACAGGCTGGCCTTTCTGGGGTCTTGGTTGAGTGCACATGGTGCTCAGCATGGTTTCTTCACTGTGGCTGCAGAATCTCCCCCTGTCTACTCTCAGCTTTGTACCAGCTGATTGTTCTCTCTAGCCTCTCAGAGTCTCACCTGCTTGTGTGCAGATTATGTTCAATGAACATACTCAGTCAGCATTCTAAGGAAAACTCCCATGCAGACTTCTGGAGTCCCTAGAGTACCACCCACCCTTTTTTCTTTCATCCTGCACTTACATTTTAGCCTCGCCAACAGCCTCAGTCTCTGATCTTTGCTTCCTCAGCAATATGAGACGGTTGCTTCCTAACCTGCATCTCCCTAGCATGCTTAGTAGATGACTCCAGGAAGAAAGTTGGAGCAATGGGGGCTCCCTTGTGCTTCATTCTCTCAGAGATCATAGGCTTGTGCCTGATGTCTGAATAGCCTTGCTTTGTGTTTTTTACCTTATGGTATAGTTATTGAGAATAAGAGGGCTCATCTGATACCAGTTACTCCACTGTGGCCAGAAGCAGAAGTTAAGGAATACTCTTTTGAGGCAGAGAAATGTCTTTAAATTTGGAATTGCTTCTATCACATCAGGTGAAATCAGAAAAAAATCTAATGTTATTTTTAATTTAAAACATATATAAACATTCCTGTAATGTTTTACACATGATAAGAATACCACATCAGAGGACTGTCTTAGAACACTGCAGTTATATGAGATAACTCCGTTAAGAGATGTCTCTTTCTGAAATTTCTTTATAAACAAACCATAAAAAGATTTAGCAAATATTTGAAGTGACTTTATAACCAAGATTGATTATTTAACTAGATAGCTTATATAACCAAAGTGCAATTTAAGATAGAAAAGAAAAACCTGTTTGTGTGAAGACTGGTTCATTCAGAAGTTGCTCAGCTGGGTAAAAAGTGAATTGAGAAAGAGCAAAGAAACAGAGCAATTAGGTTTTGTGGTGGTCCAGGTAAGAGAGGGTTAGAGCTCAGAGAAGACAGTGGTGGGAATGAAGAGTAGTAGACGAGCATACATTTTGAAAGCAGAGCTGGCAAACTGTGGTATGAGAAGGATTGTGGATGCCATTTCCTGTGTGAGCTACCAGCTGAGTGGCTGACCATGCCATTTTACTAGGGATGTGTAGGAGAAGAGAACAAAAATTTTTGTTTCATTTGGTTTGAAATGCCAAATGGGCCATCAGATGGACAACTGAATAAGAGTGTTGGATTACTTTATAGAGAACAAACTGGGCTGCCTTGTATTTGAATTATGACACAAGCAACTTGGGTGCTTTGTTGGAACTCTGCATTCTGGGACTCCCAGTTTTAGCTTATTACTGAATTAACCATCAAAAAGATTATAGTTCCTCACCTCTACAACATCAATATTATCCTCAAACATTAAGTTAGGTCACATGTGTCAGGTACCTGTGACAATAAATATAGTGGCAGTCATGCTTAGTAAGTTCTACAAGCCTCAGCTAATCAAACTCTAGAAACAGGACAAGTTACTATTTTTTTTCCTTGAGATGAGGAGGGGTTGAGAAGTAACAAGACTAGAGTGGGCCAACTTACCTAAAATCCTTAAAAATTAGAATTTGGCTTTAAAAGTGGAAATATGGCTACAGGAGTGTCTGAGAAAAGTAACTTAAATTCTTTATATGCAAGTATACAAAAATATAATAGTATACAAGTATACAAAAATATAATGCATGAAATATACATATATATTTGGCATTTCAGATATACAGTGAACCACAGATCTCTCAATTATATCTATATTATTAAATTCCTGCTGTCATGTATATAAATTGACCTATAGAATAGTCAATCCACGGAAGGCCATAATGTGACGCTATTTTTATTCATTCCTTGTGATTTTGTTTTAAAATTCCCAATGAAGACTAGAAAATCATATTCATTATTAAATTTCAGAGACCTACAGTGGTATAAAATACAAAAGCCATCTCTTAAAAAGCATTAAGCTGAAATATGATTGGATCTTATCTGGTAAAACATTAAGAAGTGCAGTACCATCTAGTATACTTTTCAACTACATTGCGATAACATTTAAGTTTACTATCATTAGAGAAAAAGTGAACTTTATCAAAACTGCTTTCGACCTGCATGAACCTTTATATATTGGGATATGCAGAAGAGGAACTGAAGCTCAAACAATAGTTTTTGAAGGCTCAACTTGTATGAGTAGACCCAGGCTCCCTCTGGTGGCGACAATGTCTTACTATTTTTATTGAAAAATACTGTTAATGTGGAAGACTGAACTGGTCTGCATGAAGTGATATTCCCGGTTAAATACAAAACCCAAGTCGGATTTATTAGGTGAAGATTTAAGTTACTGAAGCCAGGCATGGTGGCGCATGCTTGTAATCCCAATACTTGGGAGGCCGAGACCGGAGGATCTGGGTTCGCAGCCAGCCCCAGCTACTTAGTGAGGCTGTCTGCAACTTAATGAGATCCTGTTTCTAAATAAAGAATAAAAAATCGGGCTAGGGGTGTAGCTCGGAGGTAGAACACCCCCTCCCCAGGTTCAATCCCCAGTACCACACACACACACACACACACACACACACACACACAAAAGATTTAAGTTACTGAAAGTGATTCTGAGCAGTTTAGCAGTGAAGTTGATAGGCCCCAAGGCTACCTGATGCTTCTTTAATTTGGAGGGGAAATGAAGGAGAATAATAAAACATCTCCTAATTTTATTTATTGTGAACACTCAGGAATATGATGAAGAATTACCAAAATATTTGTTAAGTACTTTGAATTCTTTAAATAAAGATGTTTGTGAATATACCTTTTTTCTATTCCAAATTTCCTCTGAGAGCTGTAGTCAGTGTAAAGATCACAAAAATTATGCAAGTCAAATGCTGCCATATTTATTATTTTTAAACATAAAGCAGTACATAAAATATAGTATGGTATATTAGGTATTATCATAATGCAATGATGTATTGTACATACTATTGTATAATATTTCTTAGATCCTGGAGATTTTAGAGGATATAAAAATTATATGCAATGATGAAGTTTAAATCCTTTGTAAATTTATAAAGTTTTTTTTCCCTTTTGGTGTGTGTGTGTGTGTGTGTGTGTGTGTGTATGTATGTGTGATGCTGAGGATTGAACCCAGGGGCATTATCTCTGAGCTACACCCCCAGCCTTATTTTATTATTTTATTTTGAAGTAGGGTCTAAGTTGCTGAGAGCCTCACTAAGCTGCTGAGGCTGGCTTTGAACCTGTGATCCTCCTGTCTCAGCCTCCCAAATACTGGGATTATAGGTGTGTGCCACCATGGCCAGTTGAAATGTTCTTATTGTGGGGGGTTGGTAAAAGGAAAAATGATTTCCAAATAAAGTCTCAAACTAATTTCTCTGATTAAAATGGAATGTTTATATAAAGTATAGATGAGGTATGCATTTAAAAACATTGGACTAGGCCTGGTGTGGTGGTGCATGCCTGTAATCCCTATACTTGGGAGGCTGAGACAGGAGGATTGAAGTTTCAAGGACTGCATCAGTAAGTAGTGAGACTTGAATCAATTAAGCGAGACCCTGTTTCCAAATAAGAAATAAAATAGGGCTAGAGGTGGGGTGTAGCTTGAAGGTAGAATGCCTCTGGATTCAACACCCCCAGTACCCCCACACACAATATATATTTATTGGACTAGGACTATATGCTTGTTTATATTTTATTTCTTTTTACTTTTCAATTTTTGTGGTGCTTTACCACTGAGCTACATCTGGCCCCTGCATGTTTATTTTGTTATATATGGCATACCTGTGTACAACTCAGGGTTCTATTTCCTTTGGGCCTTCTTTGGAGAGCTTAAGTAAAACATCTGCATAATTAAGGGCCTTTCAATTAAGAAAAATGGGTGTTAAAATTTCACAGTTTTCTAAATCCACAAAGTGATGCTGAGCTACAGATCATGAATTCATCCTAAATTACTGATTGAGTGCAGATGGAAGCATAAAAATAATATGCTCCTCATTAACATGTAGCTTATGTTATATTTCTTCAATCACAGGTGAGCTAGCAATCAGAAGAAATTACCATTTTGGATTTTTGTGGGGTTTTTTTGTTTGTTTGTTTGTTTTAACCTTTGGAGATTTTCCCTGTCTTAAGCTATTTGAAACCACTGGACATTTCTGAGCTCAGTCTAATTGAAATCATGACCTTTATGCTGCTATAGAACTTAATGATATAGACTAAATTCCCGAATCTTTTAGTACCAATGTTTATGGCTAGAAGGGCTGATGACCCCATTAAGGTTAAGATAACATTTATGCTAATTTTGCTAAAATAGGAATAAAAAGCATTTCCTATGGAAATACAACAGTAGTAACTTAGGGGGGGATACTAGGGGTTGAACCCAGAGACATTCTACCTCTCAGCTAAACTCCCAGCATTATTTTATTTTTATTTTGAAACAGGGTCTCACTAAGTTGCCGAGGGCTTCATTACTTGCTGAGGCTGTCCTTGGACCTACGATCCTTCAGTCTCAGCCTGCCAAGTACTGGAATTACAGGTGTGTGCTACCACACCTGGCTAGTAGTTTTTTTAATACATGGGAAACTACTCTATTTTCCTCTGATAATTAGGGTAAGGGTTTTTTGGCTTAAAGAACAGACGATATAGAAAGTATAAATAAAAAATAAAAATAATGTGTATAATCTCAGCACTCAGGAGGTTAAGGCAAGAGAATTGCTGCACAGTAGTTTGAGACCAGCATCTAAAACATAGTGTAAGACCTCATCTTAAAAAAAAAAAAAAAAAAAAAAAAGGCCGGGCGTGGTGGCACATGCTTGTAATCCCAGCATTTGGGAGGCTGAGACAGGAGGATACGAGTTCGAGGCCAGCCTCAGCTACCTTAGTGAGGCACTCCGAAACTTAGTGAGACCCGGTTTCAAAATAAAGAATAAAAAATAGGGCTGGGGGTATAGCTTGGAGGTAGAATGCCCCTGAGTTCAATCCCCAGTACCACACACACAAAAAAGAATATCCTGTTATCAGTTTTTTTTTTTTTTTTTTAATGTTCATATTCACCATCTGTCATCACAAGCTCTGGTAGGGTAGTCCTGGGGGTACATGTTCTCTTTTCCCATTATTTTTCTCATTCTAGCTCCAATCTTCTTAATAGCATTCAACATTAATTATCATGCAATCAAATTACACCATTCCTCCTTGTAGTTGTCATCAACTTGGGCCATCAACCTTGGGCCACTTCCCTTGGGCCACATTTTTTACTGTTTAGTTCCTTCAACAGTTAGATCCATTGATCTTTGTAGTACCTTGGTCTATCAATTCCACTACCTGATCTTAGCCACTTCTCAGGCCATACCCTTGTCCAGTTTTCAGATGGAGGCAACTCGGCCCTCAAGGAACATTTGGCAATGTCTAGAGTCATTTTTTGCCATCATACTAGAGAGGTGCTACTGGCAGCCACTAATCATTTTTCAATACACAGGTCACATCACTACAATGAAAATTAATACCCCAAATGCCAGCAGTGCTGAGGGTGAGGGAGGCTCTTATGACATGAGGACAGCCAACCCTATCCTCACTACTGCACATTCCTGAAATAAGACTGATTATCAGTAGGATGGCTTCTTAACCTAAATGTTGTGCAGTACTTTAGGTTATTAGGTGACTTTCTGTGAGAATCTAGTGTTGGTATATGGTTATAACTAAATATAATGGAAAAACAGTTTAGTGTTTTTAGTATCAGCATATTTTCAGACAGTATCGTTTAATGGGTTAACTTACATATTTTCAGACAGTATCGTTTAATGGGTTAACTTACTATATAGTGATTTAGACCAATCAAATGTAGGAAAGGCAGATTTTATACAGGAGATCCTTCCAAAGAGACAGTTTTTATGATTTTTAAACACATAGTTTTGTTGATATGACAAACAAAGTTGAAGCCGGGCGTGGTGGCGCACGCTTGTAATCCCAGCATTCGGGAGGCTGAGACCGGAGGATCTGGGTTCGCGGCCAGCCTCAGCTACCTAGTGAGGCACTCCGCAACTTAGTGAGACTCGGTTTCAAAATAAAGAATAAAAAATAGGGCTGGGGGTATAGCTTGGAGGTAGAATGCCCCTGGGTTCAATCCCCAGTACTGCAAAACAAAACAAACAAACAAACAAAAAAATGAAGTTGACATTTAACAATACCATTCTTATTCTGAGGCCAAGGCTTCATCCCCTCCACCTTATTGCCCATGTTTTGGCTCCTTTTGCATTGATTCAGAGGTCTTCGTAGGCCAATTTTTCTTATCCAAAGGAAAAACCACTTAATCAATTCAATGGCTAGAAAGTAACTTACTGAATTCTGTGCACTCAGCCCTATCAGAATTTCTCAGTTGCGCCCTTATTATCTGAGAAAAATGAAAACATTGATGATGTAATATATGGAAAGCAATATCAAGCCCTCAAAATGCTGATACAGATTAAGAATGCAACAGGACACAATGTATAAGTGACTTTGCTTGGTCAACTCTTGGTCTTTTAATTATTAGGGTTTGGACCCTTTCTTTGGACCTGTTAGACCTTGGTTTCCCTGAGGGGACTGAAGAAAGCTTACTGTTTTCTCACTAGGAAAAAAAGATCCTACTGTGGCAACAAATTGAGTGACAACAGATTTCCAGTATTCATTGCTACGATGGGGGAAACAGTAAATACTATGAAGAGTGTGAACACATGAATGTTGACCGAATTTCTCATTATGGAATGTTTTTAAAGACAGTGATATAATTTCTGCTTAAGTAGTTTTTGAGGAAGAGATTTGTGGTTTACAGCTAAAGATGGAAAAGGGCATATAGAGGGTGGTATTGTGATTGGGAGGCACAGATAGGTTCTAGCCTTAGTGGGTCCATGTTTTGGATCTTGGGACACAGTCTGCCATCTAGGCTGCCCCGTCAGTTGCTTTTCCCTTGTGGCTGTTGTGTGTAGTAGGCAATAACAGATAATGTTGAGACTATCTTCTTTTGACTTTACTTAGCAATAGCTAGCAGATCAGAAACTGAAGCCCCCGAATCATCCTTCACCGGGAATGTGCACATGGCCCTGCAAGTTCAAGCTTCTCTTTCATTAAACAACACTCTGGTTCTGACTGGGTTTTGTATGATTTTTTTTCTTCAATAGATAAATTACTTGGTATCTTTATACTGCCCATTATAGTAGCTCTCCCTGCTCAGTCTTTCCTTGTCTGGTCTCAGCTGGCAAATAAGACCTTCACAGTCTGAACACTATTAAATTAGTTATTAGGTTATAGCTGAAGCCTGTTCTCAGAGGTGCATCTTATTTTCTTCATTTATAGGAGAAGCCCTGATATCCAAGCAAAAGAAGAATTATGGAAGCATATTCAGTGAGTATTGAGCTTTCCCCCGAGATGTTGCTGAATCCATGTAGCATGAATACAGTTAAGGGAAAGAGTCCTGACATTGAGAGGCAGCCTCAGTCTGAGGCCTGCTAGCTAGTCTTCATTGTCATCATCACATGGTATTGGAGCACAGTGATGTGCCTTACATGCCGGCGGCCACGTGGGACAGTCTGGACATCTCTTCTCCTGAGGTCACGTAGCTTACCTGTAAATGGACCTCAGACAGGCCAGCAGTTTAAAATGAATGCCAAGGAAAACAAATCCTGAAGAAAAACAAAAATCATCCACCACAGGGAGAGAGGCAGACAGATCTGTCATAGGAAATGGGGACAGTTGAAAGTGTAGATGTGGAAAAACTGAAAGCAGACAAAGGAGCCACAGAAAAGGTTTTCCTTGAACACATTCTAGTGGTTTCACCTTTGTTCCCAGCTTATGTTAGTTTTACTAACGCTGTACTTGAGGACAAAATTTGAAGTGCAAACTCATCTGATTGTGAAGGACACCAGTATGTATACCAACATCCCAACTCTTCTTATTTCCTTCTAGAAAGGAACTCGTGGATCCATCTGGAATGTCAGAAGAGCAATTAAAAGAGATTCCATACACTAAAATAGAGTGAGTATGTCTTTAAAAATGTGTTCAGAAAGTTTTATTTGTGCTTCTGAGGAAGTCATTCGTTCTCACTCATCAGTCGTGTTCCATGCAGGGCTTTGTCTGTATGTTGTTAACTAAAGTTAAAGTCAATGTAAGAAAAGAGGCAGGAGAGAGTGTATTAAAGCGAATGGTCCTCATTCTGCACTCCAACCACCAGCATCTCCTACTAGCTGTCCCATTTGTATGTGGTAGGTACAAGGGAGCTTTTGATGATTAATGTCTCTTTTAAAATAAATTATTTTTCTGAAATATTTACTGATTGGTAACAAAGTTGATACTTATCCCCCTGCCTTTTTGTGTGCTACTGGGCATTGAACCCAGGGGCATTCTACCTCTGAGCTATACCCCATCCCTATGTTTTTCATTCATTCATTCATTCATTCATTCATTCATTCATTCATTCATTCATTCATTGGTCCTGGGGATTGAACCCAAGGGCATTCTACCTCTGAGCTACACTTCATCCTCATTCATTCATTCACTCATTTATTGGTCCTGGGGATTTAGCCAGGGGTATTCTACCTGGCTAAGTTGCTCAGGCTGGCCACGAGCCTGCAATCCTTCCGTCTCAGCCTCCCAAGTACTGGAATTACAGGTGTGTGCTACCACACCCAGTTATCTAGCCATTATTTAACCACCAAGAGAATTATGTTTATCACAAATCCTTTCTTTTAAGCCCAAGGCCGTCCCTGTCATAGATCTAGCACATGGAACTGAATAGTTTTCATGGAAGTATAACAGGGTTCCCTGGTCACAGCCAGTCAGTGTAGCCACAGCATGCCTTTTGCTGTACTTTCTGCCTTGCTACAATTGGTTAAGAGGAAGCAGAAACTTCCTTCACTGCTTTACTTCCCTTCTGCAACCCATGCTTCTTTTCTACCCTGAAAAATTGCAGGTTGGTGCTCCCTAGATGCCCCCGACCCCATCTTTAGGCCAAAGATTGGATTTTTAAAAATTAAGGTCTAATGAGCATGATGTACTTTCAGGAACACATCAAAGTCAATCACTAAACTGAACTTGAGAAGGAGGGAGGAGGAGGGAGTGGGGTGGGAATTGAGGAAGGGTTAAATGAGAAATGTGTGCATGTATGCCTTTACCAGCTTGTACCTAACAAAGATGTATGATTACAATGCACCAGTTTAAAATAAATAAATTAAAAAAAATTAAGGTATAGTTGACAAAAATACACATACTTATGGTATATATGTTTATACTGTGAAATTATTAAATCAAACTAACATATCTGTCACTTCACATATCATATTTTTGTGGTGAAAACATTTAAATTTCTCAGCAATTTTCAAGTGAAGGTTGAATTCTTAATGACAGGATACACAGTAGCTGGGACAATGGCCAACTTTTTCTGATAGGAATGTTATTTCTTCTGTAGTGAGGATTTTTCTTCCACACTACTGGAATACTTTCATTTAAACTTTGGTGGTGAAAGTATATACATACACATGTATACACACAAATACTGTAAAGACTTCCATTTCATGTATGGTCAGGAGACTTTTTCTATTGTTAATGTGAAATGTAAAGCACAGAAAAGTGAAGTTATTTTAAAAACAGTCTGAAAGTCATTATTGTTTTTGTAATTTCAGTATTAAGAAAAAATTCCAAGCTTGTCTGTTCTGACTTTTGATGTTTCTGTGGTTTTTTGGTTTCTTGTTCAGGACTCAGGGCGACCCCGTCCGCATCAGGCATTCTCACTCGCCCCGAAGTTACCGCCAGTATCGCAGGTCCCAGTGTTCAGACGGAGAGCGATCAGTTCTCTCAGAAGTGAAGTAAGTGGGTGGCCTCAGGCCATCTCCAGCCTCCTGGCTCCAGAATAGAGCTTTCTGCGATGATGGAAATGTTCTTTGTCTATACTCTAGCCTCTTCCAACTTAAGTTCTGACGCTAAGCACTGTTCTCTTCATTAATTCTAAAATTCATCTTTGCAGTTCAAAAACAGATCTGGTACCGCCACTTCCAGTGACCCGCTCTTCAGATGCTCAGGGTTCTGGTGGCTCTACAGTTCATCAGGTTAGTAATAGTTGTTTTTATTTATTTATTTTTTTTCCCCCAGAACTGGGGATTGAACCCAGGGGCATTCTACTTTCAAGCTATTACCCCCCCCCATATACCCCCAGCCCTATTTTTTTTTATTCTTTATTTTGAAATAGGGTCTTACCAAGTTGTGGAGGGCTTCACTAAGAAGCTGAGGCTGGCCATGAACCTGCGATCCTCCTGTCTCAGCCTCCCAAGTACTAGCATTATAAGTATGCACCACCACTCCCAGCTGAAATAATCGTTTTAAGGGGTCATACTGATGACAATTTTGAGAAGAATTTTGTGCCCTGGGGAGTGCCTTCAGATAGGTAGGGCAATGAATCTTTAACTTCATTCTGAGATTCTGTATATTAAAAGAATATACATCAGCTGGATGTGGTAACACATACTATAATTCCAATATTTGGGAAGGAGACAGGAGGATTGCATGTTCAAGGACAGCCTCAGCAAATAGTGAGACTCTTCCCCTGGTGTGGTGGCGCATGCTTGTAATCCCAGTACTTGAGAGGCTGAGACAGGAGGATCGTAGGTTCTCAGCCAGCCTGTTACTTAGTGAGGCCCTCTGCAACTTAGTGAGACCCTGCTTTAAATAAAGAATAAAAAATAAGGGTGGTCAGGGCTGTAGCTTGGAGGTAGAATGCCCCTGGGTTCCATCCCCAGTACCAGAAAAAAAAAAAAAAGTAGTGAGACTCTCATCAACCTAGTGAGACCCTGTTTCAAAGTAAAAATAATAGGGCTGAGGGTGTAGCTCGAAGATAGAATGCCCTTGGACTCAATCCCTAGTATCACAAGAAAAAATAAATAAGTAAAAGAACATAGCATACAACATGGAAGGAAGAGGGCAGGGTTAAGAACCACAGCGCAGCTTGGAGGAGTTATGTTAGGAATAGGAGCTGGAGGTGGTGCAAGGTCTAAAATGAGCTGAAGCTTGGTACCTGAGATGGAGATGGAGTTACATGCAGGAAGTTTATTGGAATGTACCCTTAGGATTAACACTTGTTGGGTGTGAAAGAAGAGAGGTTTGGGCAGAGGCAAGCATTGAATGTATAATACAGTTCCAACCAAGGCAGCAGCCAATGCCCTGGGGAGCTCTGGAGCTACGATGGCCCTTCTTCTGCCTTGATACTAGGGTTAGACCTTGACTCACCCAGTCACTAGTCATTGAACAAGGGGTGCTTCTGGGATAAAGGCATGCTCTTGGGTGACACAGCTCTTCTCAGCCAAGGGCTGTTCCTGGGAAGGGAATCCCAAATCCTGGCTGTTAGGGAAGGAATGCCTTGGTCTGGAATGGAGAGTTAGCAGTCCAACACAGCTTCCACCAAAGCCTGTGTACTGTGTAATTAGATCAAGCTGGAAGAGCTAATAGATTGTCAGAACAGATTGTTTCAAGTTGATTGCACTTTTTCAAAATTATCTCCATGATTGATATTTAGGCTCTGCACTCAGCCTGACTGGCATTATTTGTGTCTTCTCACCTCCACAGGCTACTACTATTGTGACTTTGTGCATATTATTTAGTTTCTAAGCAACTTCTATCCTATACTGTAGTTGCTATATGGTATAGATAACCTACTCCTTTTAGGTTATTATGATTAATAGGCACTATTCGCTCTCAGCACTTTTTTCTTGTCTTTAAGTTGGTTTCAACATAAACAGGAATTTCATTGTATTTTTGTTTTCCAACTACCAGAAGACTCCCAAGTAATCATCATCATTGACAGATCTCAGAAACCGCAAATTATACCATTAAATGTTGAGGAATAGCTCTCATTTTGCTGTACACAATAGCTCCTGTGCATCTTCTAATCAGTGGCACTGATTCTGAGGCTGCTTGTGGGACACATTTGACTTCAAATTCAGTAACTCTTATAATGAGCACATCTAAGGAATGACAAGCACTGGTCCGAGCTGTCAGCAACTATGGCCAATTTGCTAACTCCAGACTGCTCCCTGTTTTTGTACAGCCCAGGATCTAAAAAGGAATTGTTTTAAAAAATGGTAATATGTGAGAGGCAGGATGTAGTTCACGGTTTGGCCTTTTATATAAAAATGTTTGCTGACCCTGGCCTATACCTATAAGTAAACATAAACGTAAACTGGCATGACAATTAAAATATTAAGTAAGCATTTCAAAGAAATAAGCCTGAATAGTGACCTCACTTTAGGTAGATGAGGTAGCCAGATGTCACCACAGAAAGAGGTGTTTAAAGCAGAGATCTGTAGCGGGGTGTGGTAGTGCTAATCCCAGACTCAGGAGGCTGAACCAGAAGTTCAAGGTCAAATGTGGCAACTTACAAGACCTTATAGGTGAGGAGCCAGACCCTAGTAGGTGGAAGGCCAGAGTAAGCAGGGCAAATGCTGACGCTGGAAGGGACCTGGTGTATGAGGAGCCAGGAGCAGTGTGGCCCGAGTGACAGGGACAGAAGGCAGACAACAGAGGCCCTTAAAGGCCAGGGGGAAAAGGGTTTGGATTTCACTGTTTTTTTTTTTTTTTTTTGCGGTACAGGGGATTGAACTCAGAGCATTCTACCTCCGAGCTATACTCCCAGCCCTATTTTTTATTCTTTATTTTGAAACAGGGTCTCACTAAGTTGTGGAGTGCCTCACTAAGTAGCTGAGGCTGGCTGCAAACCCGGATCCTCTGGTCTCAGCCTCCCAAATGCTGGGATCACAAGCGTGCGCCACCACACCCGGCTGGATTTCACTGTTTTTCTAAGTGCCAAAAGGAAGCCATTATTTGGCTTCCATGTCAAGAAGAGGTTGGAGTGACTAGTTGGAAGCAAGGTTGCATTTCCTAAGTGGTGTCATTGTTCTGGTCCACACCTCATCTGGACTTGTCATGCAGAAGAAAATGGGGTGGGTTAGGGACTTGATTCACCAACTTACTTCCTAAGGTCTGCAGAGGGGACAAATTCAATCCTCTTACATACACTTATCCTCCCAACCTCTGGCCATCTAGGAACTATTTTAATAGATTCATACTTCCCATGCCCAGCAGTAGTCTCCCATCAGTGCTTCTCTGGTCAGCAAAAACTTCAGCCAGTTAACTTTTTTTGTGTGTGGTACTTACCTCTGAGCTACCCCTTAAACCCTATCTTATTTTATTTTGGTACTGGGGATTGAACTCAGGGCATTCTACCTCAGAGGGCCTCACTAAGTAGCTGAGGCTGGCTGCAAACCTGGATCCTCGTCTCAGCCTCTTAAGTACTGGCATTACAAGCATGCACCACCATGCCTGGCTTTTTTATTTTGAAACAGGGCCTCACTAAATTGCTGAGCCTGGCTGCAAATCTGATCCTCCTATCTCAGCTTCCCAGGTACTGGGATTACAAACCTGTACAACCAGGCCTGGCTCAAAAGATAACTACTTCTTAAAGGCTGATTGGTCTTTAGCCCTAAAAAATAGGAATATATTCAGCTCATTATGTTTGGGGATGTATTTTGGGGGAAGGAAATATGCTTCTTGGGCCATCTCTAGGAGTAAGAGTGGGAAGGTAAAATGCGAGACTGTTGGTTCTGTTGGTGGCACTCAGGGCTCCCATCTGTGGTAAAAGAGAGGTCCTGGGTGTGGTATCCAGACTTTGGTAAGTCAGTGAGCCAGTTTCTCCATGATGGAGTGTCCACATCCCCAATCCAGATGACGGACATCTAGCCCCAATGATGGGGGCCCCTCAGACATTGTGCTGTGCACAAAATACTGTTTTACTCAGTGACTGCTGAAAACATAATTTATAACCAGTTAAGATTATAAAGATTTCCACTATCCATTCTCTTCACCTTTGACCTGCTTGGAAAAGTGTGAATACTGGAAGACTGGTTTAGAAATTACTCTTAAAAAAAAGAGAAAAGGATCTATCTTTATTTAAGGTTAAACACATTTTAATTTTGCATAGTAAACTAGAAGTTTATAAGTCCAACAGCTTTATTATGAAACTTTTGAGTAATTAAAACTTAGTGTCTTAAATTTAAGAAAATCCTAGTAGTTTCTGATGTACCTTAAAAATACTCGATTTGGCTGCATTTCCTTGTGACTATTTTTCATATATTTTCTAGAGGAGAAATGGGTCTAAAGACAGCTTGATTGAAGACAAATCTCAGATATCTACAAGCAATCTGGCTGGAAAACACACAGCAAAAACAATTAAAACCATCCAAGCTGCCCGCCTCAAGATAGAGACTTGATCCTGGTGAAGATCCAGGAATGGGGATGGGAAGGGTGTGTGCCTCTGGTACTTATGAAACTGTGAATTAGATAATTATTCTAGTGTCTTGGACCTGCAAGTGTTTTTCTCAGCACACACACAAAAAGCATCTTTTACTTCTTTTAAAGGTTAACTACAGCATACTTGTGTTGAAGGGCCTTTTAACTGGAAGGATAGTAGACTTGTAAAATCTCACTTGATGCCACATTTTCCTTCCTGAAACAGGATAACCATCCCCAAACTCTTGTATGTTCACCTGTCCACAACCAGGACCAGATGCTTCTTTCTCTGGCCTGCAGCTGGCTTGCTGTGCAGCAGCACACCAGTGGAGGGGAAGTATTCTTTCCACTATAAGTGTTTTTCAGCTAGTGTTGAGGTAGACTGACACCACTTTCAGACCAGACATTTTTGTTCATAGAAAGTTCTTTGTAATGTTGTATTTTTGGCATCAAATTCCACTGGTTATTTACAAATGATGTAAAAAGCTGTTTTTAAATGCTGCTTTTAATTTCTGAAGTGTTCTAATCTTGTGAAAAGGCTGTGTGGATTTCAGTTGTCCTTCCACCCTGCTGGGCCACCTACCTTGTCTGCTTTCCCCAGTGACTTCCCAATCTAGAGAAAACTTCTGGAGGACACCTATCTTCTTACCACATACAATCCTCTCCACCTGCGCTGTGCACCTCTCAGCCTCCTCAGGATCCTTGTCTTGCTCTCTTGTACTCAGCTGCTTCCCTTTACCTTATGCTTTGCCACTTTGGTTTAAACATGATAACCTATGAGGAATTCAACTGTGACCACAATCCCTATCTAGCCTAATTTTTCCTTTCCAAGTCTCAGCTAAATCTGAGGTTCCCAGTTACTGCCCTCAATTCATCTAATGCCTGTTTATGCCATCTCTAATGGATTCTTCTCTACTCCATTAAAATCTTCATGTTCCTAAATCCCAAGAATTTTTAGAGTTTTTGAAGTCTCAGACCTAGGGGACCTCTTCATTTATACCCATGGCCTTAATATTTATTTCTATAAGACTATAGAGCAGTGCTTTCCAAGAGGCTGCTTAGACTTCTTGAAGGTTTCAACTAGTTACATGTTGCCTCCATCTGGATTTAGGGCCATTATGCTTGTGACCATGCCCGTCTAGTACACATTAGGACACCTCCACTATCCACGATTAGCCAGTCTTGTTGGCTGTGCCCTACATTGGTCCAAGTTCTTCATTTCTTGTCTCATAGCCTCTAATTGCCTGTTTGCTCTGAACTGGTTTCTACCAGATTCCCATTTCTTGCTTTAATAAAGCCCAAGCCTTAAGTGGTCTGGCCTCTACTACCTCTTCAGCCTCATTCTGTGTTGCTCCCCACTCCCATAGTAGCCATCTTACAAGCCTCACTGAGCACTTACCCTGAACCAGGGGACTGAAGAGGGAAAGCTGCCAAAACTGTCAGACAGAAGCAGACTTCTGGTCAAGTTTTTTTAAATTATTGCCCAAGGTCTCCACACGTCATTTTCCCAAGCACCTACCTTTAGTATCAAGTTTGCTTTCTCAGGTTTCCCTGACTTGATCCTATCACGAGATTCATCTCACAAAAGAAACTTCACATCTGCGATATTGCCCCCACCACTCAGCTATAAGCTTTCAGAGGGTAAACTGTGTTTTGCTAATCATTGTGTTCCCTGCTCCTAGTCAGTACTTTCAATAAAATTTTTCTGAATGCTTAAACACACCATTTGTTTTTTTTCTTTTTGTGGTACTGGGGATGGAACCCAGGGGCATTCTACTGCTGAGCTACACCTCCAGCCCTATTTTTTATTCTTTATTTTGAAACAGGGTCTAAGTTGCAGAGGGCCTCACTAAGTAGCTGAGGCTGGGCGCAAACCTGGATCCTCCTGTCTCAGCCTCCCAAGGACTGGGATTACAAGTGTGCGCCACCATGCCTGGCACCAGTTTTTTCTTTTTAACTATGAAGCAAGTGCAGTAAAGCATTTTCAGTTTAGTTCTGTTGCCAATAAAGTTCACATAAAACTATTTCTCTTTGGGAGTTGCCAAAAGCTATCACATGGCTATCAGTAATCATGATAGCACATGGCTATCAATGATTATGATAGCACTGAGTATCAAACTTAACTGCTGAGATCTAACAAATATAAAGTTGCTGGAGGAAGGGGGAGAAGAAACCTGCCTTTGATCTTTCTGTACGTGCTATTTTCTGAGACATTTAAAACACAATTCTCATTAAAATATTTATTCATATCCCGTCTTAAAACATACATTCACAGGCTGTCCATAGGCAATTTCAGTACTCAGACTCCTGGAAATTTTAAATGATCCAAGCAACTTTTGAAGATCAAATTTCCAAGGACACCCTAAAAAAAAACAAAACATTCAATTTGCAAAGTCAGTATTTACGTGTGTCACACCTTAACTAAGAACTTGGCAATAAAATGCTGATGACTATTAAAAAAAGGCACCCCAACTTAAAAGATACAATCCCCACACACTTCTACTTTGCAACCTACCTTATGTCTTTTGTGATCCTAGATGGCATCCAGTGGGCAGCAGACTTGCTTCAATCATAACTCTACCTGAACACAATACCAGTTAAAATTACTTAAAGGAAGCCATACATTAATGTCAGCAGACTTTAATTTCACGTGTGTATACAACTTAATGCAAGCACATGAACTGTTGCTTATGCAGCTCCTACACCAAAGATACCAAATTTAAGGGCAGGAAAAGGCTGCACTGCTTTTATTTATGCCTTTTCTGACACCACATTCACTACTTTCCAAAAGTGAACGGGCAACACAAAGGCTGTAAGTCTGGCTCCATTCATTGCTTTTATGGTTAGGGACCAGCTGAAGTTTTTCTGATTACAGCTTGAAAGGGAACTGACCCCAGTTCCTGATTTTTTTCTTAGGACTCAAAATCATACTTGGTAATGAAAACGGAAATGCAAAAGGTTCTAAACAGAATTCTTTAAACCCCGATTCAACTGGTTTGTTCTGCAGTACTATGAACTTACCTTAGTTGATGACACGCACAATTTCCGCCAAGTTCTGCATCTAGACACCTGTCAGGGCCCGCATCTCACGCGATGTTCTGCGCTTCTGCGGTGACCCACCTCGCACTGGGGTAGGGCAGCATGAAGCCAGCTACACTGTGGGGCCTGACTACGCGCAGAGACCGCTTTTATTTAAGACTTCCTGGCTTACAGCCGACGATCGGTAAATGCCTATCTACTGATCGCCCCATCTCCGGGGAAGGGTAGGCAGGCCGAAGCCCGTCCAGGCCCTCCCGAGGTCCCTGGGAGAACGTGGTTAGGCCGCTGTCGTTCGCGGTCTGGGACCCTCAGGTTCCGCCCGGCCGCCGCAGACACCTCGCCTGGCGCAGGGCGGCTGCATGTCCCTGCCCCGGTGTGGGAAGTCGCGCAGCAGGAGCCACTCGCCATGCCCGAGTGCTCAGCGCGACCATCCGCAGCTCCAACCATCCGCAGCTCCGCACGGGAGGAAAGGCCGCGTCACCCTCCCACAATGCTTTTCTACAACTGGAAGGGCCCACTGCGCGCGGCGCGGGGAGGGCGGACTGCACCATCGGCCCTGGACTCTCGCGCGCCGCCGCGTGGCCGGAGGGAGAAGTGCTCGGTGAGGGGCGGTGGGACGGGTTTCCTGGAGTAAAGCGCACTAGGCGCGGTTGGGGGTAACCCACCACCCTCCTCCCAGCGTCCAGAGCTTATAGTCAGAGACCAGCACCCGACAAAGCCCAAAGGACTTCAGACCCTGAGTTTTGGATGACGATAGAAAAAAACTCACCGTCTCCAGCTGAGGAGGAGTAAGGTTACTCATTGAATAACATATTAATTGAGTACTTACAGTGACCCCAGGCTCTGTCCAAATGACTAGGAATCAGGGTGTGACTGAGACAAGTTCTGTCTTTCATTCTATTTAGACAATAAAGACTCAAACCCGGTAAACATGGCTACTGTAATTCCTCACAGCGTGACTCTTAACCAAGATGCCTGTAAAAGAGACTAAAGCGATACAACAGCGCTGTCTGATAGAGATATAATGGGAACCACGAATGTAATTTAAAACTTTCAAATTGCCACATCAAAAAACATTTGAACAGGTTAAATTAATTTAACAATAACTCAACATATACTAAATATTATTTCAACATGTAATCGAAATGAAATTATTAAGATTTTTGTATTTTAAAATTCCTACTAAACCTTACAATTTGACTTATATTTTACACTCTGCACATTTCAGTTCAGCCTAGGCACATTTTAAGTGCTTAGTAGCTCTGAGAGTCTGGAGGTCCAAGCGGACAGAGCATATGGGCGTGGTCCTACATGGTCTGCGACAGTGCCAGTGAGAGTGGAGGCAGTGAAGAGCGCCGTGACAGCTGGATGTCCCAGCCCTTGGGAGGCTGATGGTGGTCCTCGATCAGTCTCAGCAACTTAGTGAGACCGTTTAAAAAAAACAAAACAAAACAAAAAAACCACAGGACTGTGGGTGTAGCTCAGAATGCCCCTAGGTTCAATCCCTAGTCTCACACACACACACACACACACACACACACACACACACACACGTGCAGTGCCAACATGCATTGAAAGAGACAGGCAGGAAGGGGCAAGTCATAAAGGGCTTGTACCCATGGTAAAGAATTGGAGTTTTATGCTAAATTCTTAAAGTTAATTATCACCTCAGAAATAAAGCAGAAGCTGCTGTTAATAGTTTTTCCCCTTGATAACCATAACTCATTGAAGGAACAGGAAAGGCAGCAAGATGGGCAATATATGTAACAACAATAATAATAATTT
>PVLC010019604.1:0-30657 GCA_004027655.1 Graphiurus murinus
AGCCAAGTATTTAAAGCACTGTCAGGAAATGTTAAATCTCCCTTCTGAGACTAGGATTGAAAGAAGGTAAGACAGCTCATTTTTTACATTAAAGCAGGATTGGGCCTGATTAGTATATGAAATATTTCTTTGCCAATTTTGGGCCGCATTAGATTTTGGCTAGTGAAATATAAATGAACATCAATTGTACATGACAACCGCTGATCCAAACCACTTAAAATTCCCAGAGTGTCCTTTTCTCTCTCCGACTGGCTGCCAGGGTCTCCTCATCAAAGCCAGAACAGCCGCCCAAAGACAGCAGAGGAGAGAGGCCCCCTCTAGGCTATGAAGGGTTAGAGAGATAGCTGTTTGTTTTGTGAGGACATGAATCACTATCAGGGCATGACAACATTTCAAGCTAGGTCACAGTACTCTAAGTCACTCTGCGTTTTGCTCAGAGACGAGGGAGCTAAGACACTCTGCTGCCTTTTTGTTTCAGTGGAAATGATATTCACTTGCATCACTACTTCTTCACATGTACAGTGAGACCAAAGAGTTTAAGAGAAACATACAAGCCTCAAACGTTAAAGCCACAATATTAAAGATGGCAAATTTATTTCTTAATTTATTTCTTTTGTGATACTGGGAAATTGAACCTAGGGGTATTCTAGTTCCAAGGTATACCCCTTAGCCCTTTTTATCTTTTATTTTTTGAAAGAGGATTTAAGTTTTTGAGGGGCATACTGAATTTCTGAGGCTGGCCTTGAACTTGTGATCCTTCTAATTCAGCCTCCCACGTACTGGGATTATAGGTATGTACCACCATGCCCCAGCCAGCTGGACAATTTACCTAGTAAATTCTTTTCATCCTGATATGGAAAATGAGCAGAGGCTGGAAATTTTTAATGACTCTCTGGTTTGTCCTTGGAGGAAAATGTAATCCTTGGGCACTGGAATGGGTTTCTTGAAATAACTTCTTGGCCAAAATAAATAGTTCTTTAAGTACAAACCAATTCAAGAGATAATGTTGACTCAGCTCTTTAGAATCAAGGCCTCCATCTTTCTATGAGTCCTGTGTAGAAACACATAACCAGATGCACCTGAGACATCAACCTCTCTCCAAATTCCCCTTCCCCACCAGGCCTTGATTTCACAGTCTTATCTATAAGAACTGTTAGAATAAAGAGTACATTAATTAAGTAGCTAACCCTGAGACAAAGCTGTAACCCTAGGGGGACTTGTTTTATTCCATTAATTTGAGAGCTGCTATTTCATACCCAGTGGTAATTGGCATAAGTCTATCCATTTATATGGGAGGAGACATCACAATTTACTTTAATTTGAACTCAGTATATGCACCACAGTTTAGACTGGCTATCCCCACAATTTTGTTAGTGAACTTCAAGAAGCACCTTTTGTGGTGTTTCGGAAGAAGAACATTCTAGTTTTTATATATTACCCATGCAAATATTTTGTGTTTAGCTAAAGCTGTAGCTGATAGAACCAAAATGTTTAGCAGATTTTGGATTGATTCCACTCTCCACGGCCCTGTCTGCTCTTTGCTATATGAATTGAGTATGAAAGGTCACAGTGAATCAATCCTGGCCTGGGTTTACAAAAAAAAAAAAAAAATGTGAATAGAAGGTAGTCAGTCATGGTAGCTCCCTTTTGTGTGAAGGTTATTAAAGTTCACTGGAAAACAATTTCCCCAATCTCACATTTATAATTGAATACTGCTGTTGTGAAGTTTCAATGAGATGAAGTATGTGAAAGTGCTTTGTAAACTCTGGAAAATAAAAATCCTGAAAGAAGAGCCATATAACTATTAACTGAGGTGGAATTGCCAAGGAAAACTAACTATCTAATTCATGCCTTCTTCTAATTTAAAAATTTTAAAGATACAAAAAATAAAGATACAAGATTGTTTTACTTATAAAAGCAACAAATTATATAAGAATTTTCCTTTTTTTTTTTTTAACATGTTTTCCACCAGAAGGGAAGTAATAGTAGGCTACCTTTTACCCTTATAATTCACTGTGCCTTGGATTTCAAATGACTAAAACAGGGGTAATTTATCAATAGTTTTTTTAAGGAAAAAAAAATCAAATATCACATATGTAGTTGAGAATAACCATGCTAGATTTTTTCCAGAATCATAATATAGTGTGTGTGTGTGTGTGTGTGTGTGTGTGTGTGTGTGTTGTATGTGTGTATGTATGTGTAGTTTCTTTTTGAGTGAAAGTATGCTACAGATTGAACAAAGGGTACATGCTAACCACATGCTTTATGACTTAGCTATACCCCCAGTCCTGAAGTTATAATTGTAAAGTTGTTTTTAACAAAATTTGAAATGAGATCTTGTTGTGTTTTTAGATCAATTGTAAAAACACCACAATCATGAATATCCTGGAGAACTCAAATTGAGAACTGTTTGGCAACAAACATTTGGCTGCTCTATGTCACTAAGAGGCTTATCTTGGGGTTCAATATAAATGCATTGAGGGCAAATACAGTATCCCACAGTATACTAGTGAGATGCCCTTCTGAAGGGCACAGACACCCACCTCCTATCATTCCTAAGAAGTGCTTACCCTGCTATCTCTTGTTCTCTGCTGCTCTCACCCTGAGCTCCAGACAGTCAGGCCTCCTTTGGACTTTGGAGCCTTCAGAAGATTGGAATTCCTGTTCAAGCTTTGCCATTTTTTAATCATTTGGAGTGGGAACCATGCTTTAAGCTTATTGAGCATCTTCTGTTAAAGGTCTGTGACAAGGAAAGGAGGTTGGCAACAAAAATAATCCAGGAAGTATCTCTCCACAAATGAACAGAACATAAGATGGAATAGTATTGCTGTCTTTTCTATACCACCTTGCCTGCCAACATTTAGGCAGCCAGTGTTCCATTACCTCAGGACCTTGTTTTCCATAGTTAATCTGATAAACTAACCACTGCTCACTTAGTACCCATCTCAGGTGTTTGTCATTATGTTTACATTCCACAGGAACTTTTCCTACTTAGGTTTGAGAAAAGGAGGAAAGTGTGGGAAGCATGTTTACACTTTCCCATGTGCTGGACACTCTGGTGGGAGCTCTGCATTCCTTGATTTTTAAATCCACACAACAAATCTCTGAGGTATGTAGTGCAATCAACCCAAATTACCAAAATAAGAGATGAAAAAGGTGATATTACCACCGACAGTCTGGAAGTACAAAGGACTATCAGAAACTATTTTGAAAAACTACACTCCAACAAAATGGAAAGTCTAGAAGAAATTGAGAGATTTCTAGACACATATAACCTTCCTAAATTGAGTCAAGAAGATATAGAAAACTTAAACCGACCAATAACAATCAAAGAGATAGAAACAGCAATAAACAGTTTACCATCAAACAAAAGCCCAGGGTCAGATGGTTTTCCAAGTGAATTTTATAAAACATTTATAGAAGAGCTAATCCCAATACTCCTCAAACTATTCAGGGAAATAGAAAGAAACAGGACCCTCCCAAACACATTCTATGAAGCCAACATCACATTAATACCGAAGCCAAATAAAGAGCTCAAGAAAAGAAAACTATAGGCCTATATCATTGATGAACTTAGATGCAAAACTGCTAAACAAAATATTAGCAATGCGCATTCAAAACCACATCAAGAAAATTATACACCATGACCAAGTAGGGTTAATCCCAGGGATGCAAAGCTGGTTCAACATACGAAAAACAATCCATGTAATTCACCACATAAACAGAATCAAAGACAAAAATCACATGATCATTTCAATTGATGCTAAAAAAAGCATTTGGCAAGATCCAACATCCATTCATGCTAAAAGCACTGTAGAGAATCAGAATAGAAGGAACATATCTCAAAATCATAGAGGCAATATACAATAGGCCTACAGCCAATATCATATTTAAATGGAGAAAAACTGCAAGAGTTCCCACTAAAAACAGGAAAAAGACAAGGATGTCCATTATCACCTGTTCTGTTTCAATACAGTACTTAAGACTCTAGCCAGAGCAATAAGGCAAGAGAAGGAAATCAAAGGAGTTAAAATAGGGAAAGAAGAACTAAAACTATCCCTCTTTGCAGATAAAATGATACTATACTTAGAAGACCCAACAAAGTCAACCAAAAGTCTTATAGAACTGATCAACAAATTCAGCAAAGTGTCTGGATATAAAATCAATCTTTAAAAATCAGAAGCTTTCCTGTATGCCAACCATAAATCCACTGAAAAAGAAATCTAGAAAACAATTCCACTCACAGTAGCACCCCGAAAAATAAAATACTTAGGGATAAACCTAACCAAAGAGGTAAAAGACCTCTATAAGAAAACTATAAAAAATTGAAAAAAGAAATTGATGAAGACCTTAGAAGATGGAAAGATCTTCCGTGCTCTTGGATAGGCAGAATAAATATCATCAAAATGATCATCCTCCCAAAAGTGATCTACTGATTCAATGCAATACTAATGAAATTACCAAGGTCACTCCTCACAGACATAGAAAAACCAGTCATTAAATTCATTTGAAACAACAAAAAGCCCAGAATAGCCAAAGTAGTTCTTAGCAAAAAGAACCATGCAGGAGATATCACAATACCTGACTTCAAACTCTACTACAAAGCCACAGTAATAAAAACAGCATGGAATTGGCACAAAAACAGACACATAGACCAAAGGAGCAGAATAGAAGACTCAGAAACAGACCCATGTGCTTACAGTCAATTGATTTTTGACAAAGGAGCCAAAAACATACACTGGAAAAAAGATAGCCTCTTTAACAAATGGTGTAGGCAAAACTGGTTAACCATATGCAAGAAAATGGGAATAAACCCCACTTTCTCACCCTGCACAAGAGTCAACTCAAGGTAGATCAAAGACCTGGAAGTCAGGCCAGAGACCTTGCAGCTCCTTGAAGAGGGCATAGGCCCAACACTTCAACACATAGGCACAGGTAAAAACTTTCTCAACAAGACCTCCAAAGCACAAGCAACTCAGAGGAAGATTGATACATGGGATTGCATTAAACTGAAGAGCTTCTGTCCAGCAAAGGAAACTATCAATAACCTCAACAGAGAGCCCATAGAGTGGGAGAAAATTTTTGCCAGCTACTCTTCTGATAGAGGACTAATATCTAGGATATACAGAGAACTCAAGAAACTCACAGCTAAGAAAACAAATAACCCAATCAAAAAATGGACAAAGGATCTAAATAGACACCTCACAAAAGAAGAAATAAAAATGGCCAATAAATATATGAGGAAATGTTCAACATCCTTAGCAATTAGAGAGATGCAAACCAAAACTACCTTGAGATTTCACCTAACACCAATCAGAATGGCAATCATAAAAAACATGAACAACAGTAAGTGCTGGCGAGGGTGCGGAGAAGTGGAAACCCTAATACATTGTTGGTGGGATTGCAAATTAGTGCAATCACTTTGGAGAACAGTATGGAGGATCCTCAGAAGAATGGAAATGAGCCTACCATATGATCCAGCAATACCACTTCTGAGTATACCCAAAAGAATGGAAACCAAATTATCAGACTGACGCATGTGTATCTATGTTAATAGCTGCACAATTCACAATTGCCAAACTATGGAAACAGCCAAGATGTCCATCAACAGATGAATAGATTACAAAACTATGGGATATGTACACAATGGAATTTTACTCAGCCATAAAGAGGAACAAAATCATGTTCTTTGCAGGGAAATGGATGCAACTGGAAAACATCATGTTAAGTGAGATTAGTCAGTCACAAAGAGTAAAGAAGCATATCTTCTTACTAATATGTGGATGCTAGGGGGAAGATGGGGCATAAGAGGGACTCCAGATGAAAAAGGAGAAACCCTAGATAAGCAAATAAGTTGACTTAACTGAAGGTGATGGACAGGGGAATGGGGGAGTGGGGCGCTGTAATGCACATGATGTACTTTCACAAATATATCAAAGTCAATCACTAAACTGAACTTGAGAAGGAGGGAGGGCAAGGGAGTGGGATGGAAATTGGGGAAGGGGTTAAATGAGAAATGTGTGCATATATGCCTTTATTAGCTTGTACCTAACAAAGATGTATGATTACAATGCACCCATTAATAAAAAAGAAAAGATTTCACAATAAGTATTGGCTATATGTAAGTGGATCGGTTCATTAGGGAAACGTTACGGTAATAATATGATCAGAAGAGGAACTGACACCATGATTAGGAGCTTGCATCTTAGGAAAGAAGCTATGACTTGCACTTTAATTGCATTATTTGGTGCTTTGTTTATCTTAATAATAGATAATCAGGATTATTATAAGAATGTGTGTATGTAACTCAAGACTAATGATAGTGCTGAAGAAAGTAGGAAAAAGAAAAGGACTCTCAGTCAAATAAATAAATAAATACATTCAAACATTAAAAACAAGGGAAAAACTGGGGATGTAGCTCACTGGCATAGTGCTTGCCTAGAATGCGCAAAGACCTGGGTTCCATTCCCAGCATTGAAAAAAGAAAACAAGAAAAAAGCTTTGGTTTTAACTGGATGTGGCACATGCATGTAATTCTAGTACTTGGGAGGCTGAGACAGGAAGATCACAGGTTGGAGGCCAACCTCAGCAACTTAGTGAGATTCTGTTTCAAAGAGCAAACATAAAAAATAGGGCTGGAAGTATAGCTCAGAAGTAGAATGCCCTGGGTTCAATTCCAGTATCACACAGAAAAAGAATAATATAATGAAACTCCATATAGCAATCCAGATTCTACATTTATCAAGATTTTCCTCTCGTTTTCTCTATTCCATTTTTTATTCTGATGTATCTTAAAGCAAATCAAAGACTTCATGCTATTTCTGTCTTATAAAATGATGAGGAAAATGATAATTTTTTTTCTTTAAAGACCTTTCCTTCATCAACCAAAATTAATTGATTGCCCCTAAAATATAGTTCATTATAGGAAAGTTAAGTTAAATGCTTAATTTTCCTCCTGAGTTGTCAACTGTCAGAGTGAAGTATTACATACATGTTACCTCCAATGGTGACCAAGGTGGTCTTGTGTGTGCGTATTTCATTTTGATTTTACTCTCATTGCTTTGCCCACCCCTCTTTGCTTGAGTACTATAAGGGGCTCATGGGTTTTTAATGTATTCAGCATTATAGCCTTGCCAATGTCACCTCGACACTCACCATTTCTGCATATCAAGGTGCACACACCTGTGACTCTCCACCTAAGCGTTTTCCTTTGTTCTATGCACAAGGCAGAGGGAAGCACCAGAGAATCAACACAGTGAGAGTGTCCTTCAGTCAGTAAGGTAGGAGGACAAGTCTGGGATGTTTTCTATAGTTTCCCAGTATTACCAGCCGATTGAGTCCAAGGTGCCTTCCATAGTAATTGGCTTATTAACATACCCAATATTGGTTTCCCATCTCTACCTGCCTTGTTTTGCCACTCCCCTCCCACCCCGAAATCATCCCCCAATAAACCACATGCACTCAAATCCTTGTCTCAGGATCTGATTCCAGGTGAACCCAGCCTCAGAAAGTTGTTCCAAAAGTGGTTGTAGGAAGCATACACTCAGAAGAGGACGAGGTCAGGAGAGATGGAATGACTTCCCCTACTGGCAGAGGAGACTATGATTACACCTAGCATGGCACAGCATCAGAGTTTCTTAGATTTCACCTCTGCTGAGTTGAGATGGGAAACACATGGAAAGGAAGGTACTGGGTGCAGGAGCTGTAGTGCTTGAAAGATATAGGACAGGAGTAAATAGGAAGACTGAGAAATTAGTTGGTTTTTGTTAACCTCCATATAAAGGAAGGAAAAGCAGTTAGGTCAGTCAGTAATCTATCAATCTATGGTGTCTTATGAAAGACAGAATGCCTCAGACTCAAAGACCCTCATCTCCTGCATCCAGAGGCTATGCTGAAAATTAGTCCCAAGATTTAAATAGAAGACTGATAGAACTGCAAAGGGGTTGAATTCATACCTCTAATGTCTGTTACACTAAAATCAGGATCCTGAGACTTAAGATGAGAAGCTCTGGGTGGATGCAGTTGGGCACTGTCAATGCCCAGAGATTCCTTGGAACACTATGAATCAGCACAGGTGGTCTTTTCATTCTGGCTAGTGGGAGGCAACTCTCCATTTTCTGAAGACCATTCAAAAATCTTCATCTGAAATGGATGTCCCTCAAGATGATATTTGCTCTCCCAAAGATCTCTACTCTTTCCTGGCTTATCTCATTGCATTTAGCCTGTGTTATCCAACCTTACAGTCATTAGCCACATGCAATTGTAGGCAAAATCAAATCAAATAAAACAAAAATTCTTTTTACCAGTTACACTAGCTGAATTTAAAGTATTCAGTAACCACAGGTGGCCAGTGACACATGATGGACAGTGAAGATTATAGAATATTTCCTTCATTCAGAAAGTTCTAGATCCATAGTGCTAGCTATACCAGGAAGTGGAAACTAGTTTCAAAGAGTCAAGTAGTAAACATTTTACTACTGTCTTTGCAGCAATTGGTTCTTCTTGCTGCTACTCAACTTTGCTGTCATAGCATGAAAGCAGCCACAGACAGTACTTAAACAAATGTGTATGGCTGTGTTTCTTAATTTTACAACAGTTTTGAGTTGCCAGCCCATGGGTCCTGGCTTGTCAATCCCTGGTTTATGTAAAAAACTGGGGTCAATTCTTAGTATTGTGCAAGTAGGAAGCATGATTCATGCTGTAGAAAGCAAGAGAATTATTCTAACGTGTTTGAGGACAATGTGCCTGGAAATGTAACTTGAGGCTACTCAGAAAGAATGATTATAAAGTTAGATAAGGGAGAGTATTGATATAAGTTCAGGCAAGATATGAAATCCTGGCATGGACTTCTGGAGCCAAGCCTAATATACTGCAGGAATGGCTCCTTAACTCTCAAGCCTACCATTTTCTGGAGGCCTGTAGTAAATGAAGTGGAGATAGCCAGAATTGTCTTGGCAAAATATTAAGAATGGGTCAAGATGATCAGAGGTGTGGATGTATTTGAATGCATTTATTATATCACATTAAAAAAACCCTTAGCTATCTATGCTTCTTGTGAGGGCCCAGAGGACACCCGTTCACTAAAGCAGTAAGGAATGAGAGCAGCTAATGGTTATTGTCATTTGTAGGCCAGGGGGTGGAACGAGAGGTTGTTATAGACCTGGGCTACTTAGTATTAATGGAGACAAAAAGCTTCTGGCACAGCAGAGGCCAGGTGGCAGCACTTACCCATCAGAAGCAAGGTAAATATAATTCCTATAATGGGCCGCAGAGCTCAAATGACAAAACGGAACCCTTGGTCTGCAGAAATCTGTGAAGATGTCTGATAGATGGTATCCCTGTGGTATTCTTGGGGTAAGAGCATTGGGCAGCTGATGAGGGTGTTGTTTGACATATGTAACAAAAGAAGATCAATTGTGAGAGATCACAGGGCTAGTGGCAAATATCATATTAAGAAACCATGATCTCTCACGCTATTCTCAGACCCAAGTCCATTGATTGAAGAGGAGACTGTTTCACTTTGGGGAAATATGCTGTGATGCTATAGAATATATTGACAGTAGCTATTTTCCCAGTTAGTCCCCTCAAAGACGTAGGGCCATTTACCACATAACTATACACCTGGGGAAAACAGACCTTCCAAAGTCTATCAGGAACCAGATTATGGATGATGCTGTTAAACAAAGAGAATCAGAATGCCTATGGAGACTTGAAAGCTGTGCTACAAATGGAGTCCAATCCTAGGTCCATTTCACAGAGAATGAAATGAATCTATTGTGCCACCCAATGATGATTTTTCCCAGTCCCTAAATAAATTTTCAAGATAAATTTACCTAGAGGCTGCAGAACTTTCATATTAAGATGACTTGATTTTGTGGAGCAGTGTTATGATAAGAGAAGCTAATGGAAGTGCGGTGGACAGAATAATGGCACCTCAAAGATCTTCCTGTCCTACTCCCTGGAATGTTAGCTTACATTACAAAGGGTAATTAAGATTGCAGATGGAATTAGCATGACTACTAAGATGACTCTGAATTGAAAAGATTGTACTGCATTATCTGGGTGGCCAAAGGCAATGACAAGGATCTTTATAAGTGGAAGAGGGAGGTAGAAGAGGAAGTTAGTCAGAGACAGACCTGAAGATATGCTATTACTGGCTTTGAAGGTAGAGGAAGGGATCATGAGCCAAGGAATGCAAACAGCTTCTGGAAGCTGAAAAAGTCAAGGAAACAAATTCTCCCCTAAACCCTCCAACATGAACATAGCTCTGCCAACATTTCAATTTTTTTTTTCTTAGCAATTCCCATTTTCGACTTCTGACTCCAGAAGGGAGGACTGTAGATGATAGTTTTCAGTAAGAACTGTAGGATGATATTTTTTGTTGTTTTAAGCATTACATTTGTGTTAATTTATTGTAGCAGCAATAGAAAACAAATATAAGGCCAGGCATGGTGCATGCCTGTAATCACACTACTTGGGAGGCTAAGACAGGAGGATTGCAGGTTCAAGGCCAGTCTCAGCAGCACAGCAAGACTCAGCAATCTAGTGAAATCATGTTGACAAACAAAAATTAAAAAGGGCTAGGGTGTAGCTCAGAAGTAGAATGCCTCTGGGTTCAATCCCCAGTACCACCAAAAGGGAGTGGGGATGAAGGGAGGGAGAGAGAGGGAGGGAGGGAAGGGGGGAGAGAGAAAGAGAGAGAGAGAGAGAGAGAGAGAGAGAGAGAGAGAGAGAGAGAGAGAGAGAGAGAAGACAAATACAAATAGAGAATATAGGAAGCTCTTGAATATGTACCACTGTCTTTCATCCCTGCAGGGAATTAAAATTAAAGTGCTAATGCATCTTAGGTAAATGCTAGTGATGAGTGCCACTCTTAAGAACATAGAGGTTGCTGAGTTGGGACATCCTATTTTCTTCTAATGCACTAGAATGGTCCCTGAAAAACTCAAAGAGGATGGTGAATTACCATAAACTTAGACAAGTAGGATCCCCGGTTGTAGTTGCTGTGCTAAATATGTTAGGTATCTTAACTAAAACAGATCAAAACAGCCTGTGGCCTTTGGAATGCAGTTATTGATCTCGTAGATGCATTCTTTTTAATCCTCATCATGAAGGGGGATCAAAAGGAGTTCATTCTCCTGGAAATGACAGCAGTACACATTCACTTACAGTTATGCCCCAGGGCTGTGCTTCTCTCTATATTCCAAAGAACATCATGTTGGTCCAACACATTAATGATATCATGGTAACTAGACCTAACGAGCGGTAAATGTCAAGTACTCAATACCTTGACATATATGTGCATAATACAGTGAGGATAAAAACTTATGAATATACCCAAGGACTTTCCATGGTGGTGGTGTCTTAGGGATCCCGTTGTCTGGGGTGTGCTGGGACATTCTCCAATATAAAGGACAAGGTGTTGTGTATCTTGAGCCTTCTGTCACCAAGAAGGATAGACCTATTAGAATTATTTAAGTTTTTTTTCATAGAGTAAGAAGTATAAGTATTAAGTGTACGACTTGATGAATTATTCTAATTACATTTATTTTGTTATATAAAACAAAATTATACATATTTATGGAGTACTAAGTGGTGTTTCAATTATGTATCCACTACACCCACATATAGGTAGATAAATGAATAGAGAAATTTCATGTTATCATGATTCAGACAGATGTGACCCATACTGATAATATACCTAATGTTCTAGAAATTTTTCTCATGGCTTTCCCAGTCAATAATTTCCCCCAAATGTGATAACTGTTCTGACCTTCATCATCATAGATTAACGTGGCCTGTTTTTTACTTCATTTCAATGGCATCACAGTATATGAAACTTTTGCATTTGTAAATATTCTACATGATGTTTTTGACATTTATTTAGGCTATTTTTTTTTTCAGGACTGGGGATTGAACTCAGGGGCATTCTACCTCTGAGCTATACCCCCAGCCCTATTTTTTATTCTTTATTTTGAAACAGGGTCTCACTAAGTTATGGAGGGCCTCACTAACTAGCTGAGGCTGGCCCCGAACCCAGATCCTCCGGTCTCAGCCTCCCGAATGTTGGGATTACAAGCGCGTGACACCACGCCCAACATTATTTAGGCTATTTTTGTTTCATGTATTTGACCTTTTTTACTGTGGCATAGTATTCTACTGTATGGATAAATCAAAATGTTTATCTAGCCTCTTGTTAATGGATATTTAGGCTGTTTTCATCTTGGGGATATTATGAGTAAATATTTTATGAATATTCTTGAGCTAGTCTTTTTGTGGACATATTTGCCCATTTATTTGGGATACAAAGCTAGGAGAAAATTGCTGGTCATAAGGCGAGCATATATTTGTCTTTATTGAGAATTCCAAAGTGGTTGTGCTGCTTTACACCTCTACCAGCAACATAGGAGAGTTTCAGTTGCTCAACATCCATGCCAATACTTGGTTTTATCAGTCTTTTTAATGTTTTAGCCTTTCTTGTATTTATGTAATGGTTTCTCATCGTGGCTCGGCTCTAATTTTCAGTTCCCTAAAGATTGATGATGTTGAGTGCTTTCCCATACATTATTGTTTACTTAGATATCTTATCTTGGGAAGTGCTTATTAGGTCATTTTCCTACTGTTTTATTGAGATATTTGTCTTTTTCCTGTTTGTAATTCATTTTATATTCTGGATATTAATCCCTTGTCAGACATATGTATCGAAAATACTATTTTATAGTATAAGTATTCCATTTTTACTTTCTTAAACATGTCTTTTTGATGAGAAGTTTTAAATTCTGGTGAAGTCTAATTATAACTTATTTTTTGTATGGTCAGTGAGTTTTGTTTTCTTCCAAAGAAATCTTCCTTCACCCCAGGGTCATTGATATTTTTTCTCTACCAACTTTGCAGTTTATGCCTTTCCATTTAAGTCTATGGTCTGGCCAAATTAATATATATATATATATTAATCATATATATATTAACCGTATATATATTATACGGTTAATATATATATTATATATATGAAGCAGTGGTCATGGGCTTTTTTGTCTTCGTGGGGATAGCCTGATGCTTCAGCATCATTTACTGAAAAGACCTTCCTCTTCACTAAACTGCATTAGAGTCTTTGTTGAAAATTAAGTGATTGAATGTAAGTGAGTCTATTTCTGAACTTTCTTATTCTGTTCCATATTCAAACACCACATTCTGAATTTTATAGCTTTATAAAAAGTTTTAAAGTCTGACAGTGTAAATACTGCAGATTTCTTCATCTTCATGATTGTCCTGGCCATTCTGAGTCCTCTACATTTTCATATAAATTTTACAATCATGTTGCCAATTTACATAATTAAATCTTGCTGGAATTTTGATTGGAATTATGTAAATCTATAGATCAATTTGGTGATTTTTAATAAACTTTTTGTTTTGGTTTGTTTGTTATTGGCATTTGGGATTGAACACAGGGGTATTCTACCTCTGGGTTATACCTCTAGCATCCCCTTTTTTTAAACTTTAAAACAGGGTCTTGCTAAGTTGCTGAAGCTGGCCTGAAATATGCAATCCTCCTGTCTTAGCTTCCCAAGTACTGAGATTAGAGGTGTACATCATCATTTCCAGCTTAATAGATTATAGATTATAGATTTTATTTATACTATTACTATAATCATATCTTATGCAAACAAAGACAGTTTTACATCTTTCTAATCAATGTCTACTTATTTCCTTTCTCATGTTATAACTTTGGTTAGGACCTCAAGTACAATGTTGAATAAAAGTAGAGATAGTAAACATTATTGCTTCCTTCATAATCTTGACAGATTTATTTTCCTATAAAGGGATCCCATTCCCACACTTTGATGGGTAGGAATGGGTGCTAGGCCATTTAAAACTATCAACTTTCTGAGTCATACAGTAAATGGCTTGGAGCAATATTCTCAAAGGTGATATATTCTGTCCAGTTTCCTACTTCCAGTTGTAAGTAGGAGACCTTGACAGATTGTTGTTCCTATGGTGAAATTAAAAAAAAATTGCAAGCCGGGCGTGGTGGCACATGCTTGTAATCCCAGCATTCGGGAGGCTGAGACTGGAGGATCCTGGTTCGCGGCCAGCCTCAGCTACCTAATGAGGCACTCTGCAACTTAGTGAGACTCGGTTTCAAAATAAAGAATAAAAAATAGGGCTGGGGGTATAGCTTGGAGGTAGAATGCCCCTGAGTTCAATCCCCAGTACCGCAAAAAAAAAAAAAAATTGCAAAATCACATTTTAATATATTTATTTAGAGAAGATTTAGGGTCACAGTAAAACTGAACAAAAAGTACAGAGTTCCCACACATTCCTGGACTTCTTAACCCACACACAGCCCCCCCACTATAAACATCCTATACCACAGGTTTGGATAGTAAACATACCCCAAAGGTCCATATGCCATAGCCTTGGTCATCAGTGTATGGCACATAAGTAAGTGGTGAAACATTTAGGAGGTAGAGTCTAATGGAAGGAAGTTAGGTCATTGGGCGTGTGCCCCCCACCACACACTCCCTGCCAAGATACACTCTCACCACAAACCCAAAGGCAACAGGGCACAGTATCCATGGACTGAAACCAAGACCAAAATAAATCTTTCCTCCTCCTAAATTGATATTCCCAGGTATTTTGTCACAGTGATGGAAAGCTGACTAGTACAGGCACATTTGTTATAATTGATGAACCAACATTGAAATATTTTTATCCACCAAAGTTCAGTTTATACTAGTTTTCATTTTTGATACTTTACCTTCTGTAGGTTTTAACAAATATATATACATGCCATTGTAGAGTCATCCACAGTAGTTGTCCTAAAAATCCTCTGTACTCTGCTATTCCTCACAGTTCCATAAAGATCTGGAAGCCACTGATCTTTTTATGAACCCTAAGGTTTTCCTTTTTCCAGAATGTCAGATAGGTGAAATTCTTCTACTTTGTAATATGCGTTCAAGGTTCTTCTGTGTTGTTTTGTGGCTTCACAGATTATTTCTTTTTGAATTGAATGAGGTTCTGTTGTCTGAACATATCATTGTTTACTCACTGACCTACTATAAGGGGCATCTTGGCTGTTTCCAAGTTTAGCAATCTTAAGTATGGCTCTTATAAGCATCCATGTGCAAGTTTTTTCGACATAAATTTTCAACTCGTTTGGATAAATATCAAGGAGTGTGATTGTTGGGTTGTATGGTAAAGTTATGTTAAGTTTCGTATGAAACTGCCAAACTGTCATTCAAACTGGCTATATCATTTTGTATTCCCATCAGCAATGAATGAGAGTTCCTGTTGCTCTATCTCCTCAGCTTTTGATGTCAGTGGTCTGGATTTTGGAGATCTTGATAGGTATGCAGTGGTGTCTCACTGTTTTAGTTTTCAATTTTCTAATGACATATGATCGGCATTTTTTCGTATGCTTATTTACCATCTGTATATCTTCTTTGGTAAACTATCCTTTCAGGTCTTTAGCCCATTTTTAAGTCAGGTTGATCATCTTATTACTGCTAAAGAGTCAGTGTTTGTGTTCCCCTAAAATTCATGTCTCAAGCTGGGAGTGGTGGTGCATGCTTGTAATCCCAGCATTCGGGAGGCTGAGACCGGAAGATTTGGGTTCGAGGCTAGCCTCAGCTACCTAGTGAGGCACTCCACAACTTAGTGAGACCCTGTTTCAAAATAAAGAATAAAAAATAGGGCTGGGGGTATAGCTCAGAGGTAGAATGCCCCTGAGTTCAATCCCCAGTACCGCAAAAAAAAAAAAAAAAAAAAAAAAAAAAAAAAAAAAAAAAAAAAAAAAAAAAAAAAAAAAAAAAAAAAAAAAAATCATATCTCAAGACCTAATCCCCAAAGGATGAGTATTTGGAGATAAGGTCTTTAGGAGGTGATTGTGTTATGAGGTAAAATCCCTGAATGGTATAAATGCTTTTAATAATAAATGCTTTTAATAAAAGAGACCCCAGAGAGTTCTCTAGATATGACTTTTTAAGTGTGTGTGTGTGTGTGTGTGTGTGTGTGTGTGTGTGTGTGTTATTGGGATTAAACCCAAGGGAATTCCTGTCTCAGAGATACACCTCCTAGCCTTATTTTATTTGATTTTTTTCTTAATTTTTGGAACAGAGTCTCACTTGGTTGCTGAGAGCCTCTCTAAATAGCTGAGGCTGGTCTCTCAGCCTCCCAAGTACTGGGATTATAGGCATGGACCCCATGCTTTGCAAATATTTTATCCCAATCTGTGGCTTATCTCTTCATTCTCTTGACAGCATTTCTGTGGGATGGAAGTTTTTAATTTTAATTAAGTCTAGTTTATCAATTATTTCTTTTATAGATCATGCCTTCACTGTGGTATCTAAAACAGCATCTCCATACCCCAGGTCATCTAGGTTTTCTCCTATAATGCCTGTTTAGGTCTGTGACCCATTTCGAATTCATTCTTGTGAAGGATATAGGATCTAGATTTTTTTTCCAGTGATAGAGTTGGAACCTAGGGCCTCAAATATTATAGGCAAGTGCTCTACCCTCAACCTTTGTATTAAATAAATATATGTAGTTATCCAGCAGCATATTTTAAAAGACTATCTTTAGCCAAATGCAGTGGCACACACCTGTAATCTAGGATCTGGGAGGCTGAGACAGGAGGATCACAGGTTTGAGGCTAGCACTTAATAACTTAGTGAGACCTTATTTCAAAATGAAGAGGACAAAGGGTGTAGTCCAGTGGTAGAATAATATTTTCTTTTCCATACTTTATTTGACTTAATATTGCATCTTGAGAATGTCCATGCTGCAGTGTATAAAGTTAGTTTACACATTCTTCTGAACTCTGAAGCATTCTATCCCTTGCATGCGCCATACTTTACCTTTCTATTCACTATTAACAGACACTTCGGTTACTATCAGCTTATTGCCACTGTGTGCTGTCAGAAATAAGATAAATTTATCAGGTTAAAAAAAAAAAGGAATGTCCCTGGATTCAATCCCCATTGAGACACACACACACACACACACGCACACGCACACACACACACACACACGCACACACACAAAACTATCTTCTTTCCATGTTCATGTATTAACATCCCAGGTCACTGTGGGTACAAAAAAATTAAATGTAAGTAAATTCCAGATAGGCCCTGTCTGATGGACAGAGATTTAATTCACTTTTCATAACTCTGTAGAGATTATTAGTTGTTCAAGTTCACATAGCCCAATTCCCAGTACTGCAGAATAAATGAAAGAAAAAAAAAACCAACAGTGACCTCCTATTTGCCAAAATTAATGGAAATACTTTAGCCCTTATCTTCCTGGCAACATTCTGGCATGTTGACTGCAATCTTCTTGAAAATCCTCCCCCATAACTCCCAGGACAATGAACTTTTTCCTCTCTTCTCTCAGCCCCTTTTTCTCAATTCTCTTTTCTTGACTCTTTTGTTGGTGGTATTCCCAAGAATTTCAACCTCAGCATTCTCCTTGCCAATGCTTTCCCTGGGGGATGACATTTCTCTACTCTAGGGGCCCAAACCAATGCTCACGAGTCCCCCAGTATTTGCTACCAGTACAGATTATTCTTCTAACTGCCTAGCGGAATCTCCACTGGAATTATGCTAGCGCAACTCAAGCCCAACTTGCCTTAAATTAACTTCGTATTTTGTGTTTCTAGTTGAGAAAATGAAAATGCCTGAAAAGTTCTCAAGTCTGAAAATTGGACATAAGCCTCTCCCTCCTACTCCCACTTCCACAGTCATTACTTAATCTCTTCTCTGCACTCCTTCTATCCACTTCCACTGCTAATATCTCATTCTAGATCATTCTCAGTTTTGGCCTGTTTATTTAAACAGTCCCTTAACTTCTCTCCTGTTCCCATCCTGATTCCTCTCCAGTTCATCATGTGTCATACTATTAGGATGACCTTTCTAAAGCCACATTTGTTCAGGTGTCTCCTCTACATAAAACCTTTTGATAGCATCCCACTGGCATTGGGATAAAAAGAAAGCACATCTTTGAATATGGCTTCTAAGCCATGCAGGAGTGGACCCTGACTCATCTCCAATGTCCTCTCATTCCTCCCACTTGTATTTCCTCATGTCTCTCTCACCTAAGGAACTTGTGTGTACTCTTTCTACTTCCTGGGAGTTAGGGTGTTTTTCTTTTATGCCTTCATAGTCGCCTGTTGTGCTGTTTACAGTACTTTCTTTTAATTATGTGTTTATTTCTGTCCTTCCCTCTTCCCTGGTGAACACCTTAGGGGCAAGCATTAGCATTTTCACCCTCTCTAATTTGGTTGGTAGTTGCTTAATGGGTAAGTGAATGAGGTACCCTTGCAGCAACTGAGCTGCCAGCTCTGATGACTATGACTGATTATTCTTATGTTGTCTCAGGCTTTTAATGCCTCAGCATAACATTCCAGCTCCTCCTCAACCCACAGTGTCCTGATTTCATCAGATATAACCAGTTCTGCAGTGGTTCTAATGTGACATTCTACTATCATCCCACTCCCTGATGTCAGACTTCAGGCCTCTGAGATCTAGGCATTGGCCCGTAGATTGGGCTTCTTTATTAACAGTACTCCATCCCCTGCAATCTCCAAACCCAGTTTATTTCACCGTGAGCTATGTGCTCAAAAGGTTAAGCAGTTTCTGCTCAGAGCTGTTCTCTGCCACCTACTGGCTTCTGCTTGCCACCTAACAGTAATTGATCCATGGAATCCTGCCTGCCTAGAAATGAAACAGCACCAAGATCATTTACTAAGGATTTGGAATAGCCAATGGTAGTTAACATATAATTTAAGTTGTAACTAAGGTACATGCCTGGTAGAAATTCTTGGCATAACTTAAAAGGTAAAATAAGGTGAAGTTATAATTAAGGGATGGAAAAACTGGGCAACCCTTGTCCCAGCCATGTGCCTATGCTACAATGAGGGAGCGAAGCAGCAATGAAGGAGCAACATAGAAAACAATACACAGTAGAGAAATAAAGGGGCCAAGAAACAGGATCCCAGGCTAGGCTATTCCTAGATGCAAGTTTTCAAAGAAGAGTCTTAGAAGAGGCATGTAAGCCACGGTGTGAGGCTCAAGCCCCTCTGCCAATGGCAGGTGAGGAGCTCCAGACCTTAGTAAGTATAGTCAGTAGAGTACTGGGGTGCAGGTAGGATAGGGGACCAAGGCGAGGGGATGGGTGGAGAGCGGTTTCTGCAACCAGACTATCTGCATCGGAACACTGCTTCTGCCACTTACTAGGACAAATCTAACTTCCCTGGATCTTGATTTTCTCATGCACTCTTTGGAAATATCATGCTTTACCAGATTAGAGTGAAGATCATGTACAATAGCTGACATAAAGTGCCCAGTGCATAGAGTTTAGTAAATTTTCCTTCTTTTTTTTTTTTTTCCTGAGCACTTTTCTAGTTCAAGAAAAATTGATGGGGACTTTGGTATACCTACTTTAAATTGAAGGACTAGCTGGCTTGTTCCATGCCAGCTATCAATTCCCCCCACCCTATGCAGTCTGTCCTGACCTATTTGCTCTTAGGTCCATCTCAGCCCTTCTCTTGTTCAGTTCATACTGCAGGCAGGTGTTCCAAACTCCCATGTCTGCTGTCTTCTGATTCATTAAGCAAGAGGCAAAGGAAGGGGATTCAAGGGCAGAAGAAAGAGGGCCAGAATATTTCTTCCCTTCCTTATTTGACCAAGAGGCATCTCGTACAGTCTCCAAGTCTCTAATCTGACTCCAGATCTTCCTGGAAAAGCCCATCAAGGTTCTGACCTCCAATGAGCTCTGGTCACTCTGTCTTCTCTTCTTTCCCACTGTAAAGCAGTTTCAGATTCCTACTCTGGCTAACCTCCAGGTTGTCTGACTGTCTCCTATTTGATGTTTAATTCTTCCATTACCTGCACAACAAATACTTTGTATTAAATTCCCTCTCTTTAAGACGAAAGTGGCTCCTGTTTTCATGTGTGGATTCTGACCAATAGGATCTCCATTCTTGTCCCGGACATCCTATCACTGCCCAGGCTGCATGGAGCAAGTACAGTGTTAAGAAGCAGACAAGACTGTCTTCCCCTCCTTCCTCCTCCCTGCTCTTGGAACTTCAGGACCAGGAAGTCACTAAGTCTGCAGAAAGGCTGTAAGGCAGCAGCATTCCCTAGGCTGAGCTGTGTAGGATGATTCCCCAACAGTCCAAAACATTGCTGCTATCTATATGACAGCAAAGAAATGTTTTGGCAGAAGCCAGTCTGGGCATCAAACTGCTGAGGCCCATATGTTTCTGCTAACTTCCTGCCAAAATGTTGTTGTTTGAGTTATAAAGAGTATAACTTTTTAATTCAGAATAAAAAGGGAACTCTAACCCAGGGATACATTTTAAGCCAGAAAAAAAAAAAAAGCAAATAAAAATGATAAGCAGGACAGAGTGATTGAGATTGGAGGATGAAGGAAATGTATAAAAGGCTGGCAGCTCCTACTGTCTGCCTTATCCTGGACTTTCAACCTCAGAGATTTATCCTAATTGACTCTCAAAGCAAAATTGAAGACAGCAAGCATTGCTATTTCCCACCCAACCCTTGCTCACCTCTGGTCTCTCTGATATTTGAATTCTGGAAAACTACATCTGTGTAGATATTTGTTTCTTCTACCTTCAGCTTTTGGGGCTAGCAGCCTCACCCCCCCCCCCCACCCCGACCCTGTCTGCACTTCTCTCTTTCTGTTTATGGGGTTCAGGTTTACTAACCTGTTTTCAGCTCTGGCTGCTATCCTTAGTGAATCTACCTCTTAGCTTCAGGGGAAAGTTCTTTGCACACTTCAAAAATATACCAGTAGCACAGGCTGAGTCTTTCAATACCTTCTTGCCAAAGAAAGAGATTTTGGCACTTTAAAAATATAGATCAAGCTGGGTATGGTAGTGCACTCCTGTGATCCCAGTATGTGAGAGGCTAAGACAGGAAGATAATAGGTTCAAGGCCAGTCTCAGCAATTTAGCAAGGTCCTCAGCAACTTAGTAAGTCTCTGTTTTAAAATAAAAAATAAAATAGGGCTGAGGGTGCAGTTCAGAGGTAGAACACTTTTTTTTTTTTCAGTACTGGGGATTGAACTCAGGGGTAGAACACTTCTGTTCAATCCCCAGTACCACACACACTAGGTAGGTAGGTAGGTAGATAGATAGATAGATAGATAGATAATGGATGGATAGATAGATAGATAGATAGATAGATAGATAGATAGATAGGAGACAAGCAACCAAACCTCACATAAAGAAATAACAGAACAAGGGGCTAGGAGATATGCAGATTCTCTAATGTATAACCTTTTCACTCCTTGTCATAAATCTCATAAATCATAATTTGCAAATTTTAAGGTACATTCAAGAATTGACAATAATGAAAGGAGATGCTAATAAGGAACTACAGATAGATGGCCCCAGTAATTCATGATGTTGAGAATGATCTTCTACATGGGCTCAATTCTGTTCATCCACCATATCTCTAGTCCCACTCCAGAGGACACCTGCAGATAGCTCCTGCAGATAGCTCGCAGATATCTGATGGCATGTTACCTCTCTCTGCCTGTTCCCTGGTATGCTCATTTGTACATGAAAGACTGAAAGTGTTGGAGTGGAACAGTCAAGGAAGGACTTGCAACCATTCAGAGACAGGCGTTGATGGATAAAACCAGGTTCTTCAAGCTGATGGGAAAACTATAAAGTGCCCTCTACAGAGTGTACTAGAAGTTACCAGGCAACTCTCAGTTGCCCAGAGTAACAAATCAAATCTTAATACACTTTTTACTCCCTTTACATTTTTCCTTATTTCAGCTCCTCACTCCTTCACTGTGCTTCCTGGGATCATCTCCCAAATAATTATTTGTACTGAACTCCTGTCCAAGTACTTCTTTAGGGAAAACCTAATCAAGAGTATTATTTCACATCCATACCTTCCCTAAATCTAGGTACGCCTCCAGAGGTACTCTGGAAGGTTCCAAAGAAGTGACAGTAGCCTCATGTGCAATTTAAGGGGGGCGGGCTGATTAAAAATAAGGGTCTAGTAGAAGCACCCAGGGGGGTGCTGAGTATTTTTTTTTTCTGAAGAGGGAGAGGTAAACCTATACATTTGGGAATCTATGTGTATAGCTCTTGAATCGGCCTTCTGACCACATCCTTCAGAAGTTATTCAGCTTACACTTGAATTAGGGATTTTGAAAGTAACATCAGTAAGGAAGGCAAAGAGCAAAACAAAACACAACAACAACAACAAAAAACCCTAAAACTTCAGCATGAAGGATGCAATCAACAGACTTCTGAAAGAGAGCTTGCATGGCTGTCAATGGTCAAAACTGCTTCCTGTGATTATTTTATAAAGAATACTAAGCCCTGAATAAAAATATGATATCACTTTATATAAAACCTAAAGCAAATTAGAGATATTCTGCTGAGTTTTTATAAATCTTCTTAGAGGAAACTATTCTATATCAGGTATTATGCTAGGACTTTATATGTCATGGTATTAAATCTGCATCATCATTTTATTGTGATTAAATAAAAATAAGCTATTTTTCCTTTCTTTTTTGTACAGGGGCATTCTAAGCTCCACCCCAAGACCTTTTAAAATATTTTATTTTGAAACAAGATCTTGATAAGTTTCTGGGGATTTTGCTAAGTTGCTGAGGCCAACCTCAAACTTTCTCCCAAGTATTGGGATTACAGGCATGTGCCACCACCCATGACTAGTAAGCTCATTTTATAATTTAGCAAAGCAAGGAACTAATGGTAAAATAACTTGTCCAAAATTTTAGATTTTTTGGTAGGTATTCATGGATCTGATATTCTTGGGCTATATGTGACAGAAGCTGATTGAATACTCAGTCTCCAAATTTATATGCTTCAGGATATTTCCTAACTTCTGCGGTGAAACTGGTCCTATTTAATAGGGTTCTGGCCAATGAAGGATGAGTTGAAATAATGTAAGCCACTTCAAGACCAACCCTAAAGTTTTCCAGTGTGATTATCCAGCTCTTATATCTCCAACTTGAGAAACTCTGAAGGCCAGGTATTCAAGATGGCACAGATATACAATAGAGGAGGGCCACCTGTCATCCATTACATTCAATGTCAACAAGAAATAATATTTTTAATGTCACTAAAAGTTGGGAGCTTGACTGTTCTGGAAACCAAGAAGCAATATTTTGGGTTTTGTTTTTTAATTTATATCCCTGGAACTCAAGGTACCATACCAGTATAGTATACCAGTATGTAGTTTTTTTGTTTTGTTTTGTTTTGTTTGCAGTACTGGGGATAGAACCCAGGGGCATTCTACCTCCTCCGAGCTACTCCCCCAGTCCTAATTTTTATTCTTTATTTTGAAACAGGGTCTTACTAAGTTGCAGAGAGCCTCACTAAGTAGCTGAGACTGGCTGTGAACCCGGATTCTTTGGTCTCAGCCTCCCAAGTACTGAGATTACAAGCATGCGACACCACACCTGGCTCAGTATGTAGTATTGAATTAGTGGGCAACTAGTAAATGATGAAGAAACTAATAATAGAGGCTGAAAGAAATCTGGATTAATGTTATGCAGAGGCAAAAAATGGGAAAATTTGCCACCTATAATAATAATTTGCAAAATGGACTATGTGATTACTGAGTTGGTATCTCTAGGGAAATAGATTGGATGTAGTGTGTTAGTTTGTGGTTGGCTCTTATTAGCTGTGTTTGGCAAGATATTATGTAGAAGATGTGAGTTCAGATGAGAACTGACCAGTTCATAAATAGAAATCAAATCCAGAAATTTGAGGCATTGTAGGTCTGAAAAATCCTACTGCTTCTAAATTCCAAAAGGTAAGAGGTGGAGTTGAAGAAGGTATTGTGTGGAAAACACCCAGGAGGATGTGGATATAGTGACTCTGAGCCCAGATCAGATTAAGGGAATAATCTTCCTCTCCAAACTTTAAATATCAAAGTAACCGCTGTGAAGTTGAAAGAAACAGGTATATAGGTAAGAAAAAAAAGAAAGATTTGAGAACAGTCTTTAGAAGATTACTTTAGATGTGTTTGTTAGCACATAGAACTGATTAGAACCAAACAGATCAGAGGGCTATTTTAGATTTTGAGGGAATTGTATTCATCCCCCTCCCAAACTATGAGCCTAGAATAAAAAGAACTCTGATGGTTTGTGACACAGCAACTTTAGATCCCAAATAATTCATAAGCAGAAGCAGGCATTTTATATGTCCTGGAAGAGATGATTCCTCATACTCATTTCAGATGTGGCTGAAAATGATAAATAAGAGAAGGCCCTCTTAGGGGGCAGAATCAGAATTAATCAAGGAATGTCTTTCATCTGGGAAGTAAGGGTCTTCAAAAGGTGTCCAGCAGGATTTCAGAACTACAGATGTACAATTGCTTTATGTCTCCCTTCCTTCCCTTTTCTGAACGAAGCACTGATTGTGTGCTTCTGTACATCCATTCGACTGCTGTACATGGAATGGGAAAGATAATTCATCTTTTTAAAGTTCATTGGTCTCTAGACCAGGAGACTCCACATCCAGACTTGATAGAGACTAATGCATGTCACCCAGAGATCATGAATTGAAACTGAATGCCATGGATTTGGGATTGGTGTTCTTGGTGGAGGGGAGGGGTCTGGCTGTACATGATAGAGGAGTATCGGGCGCCCCAGGCTGAACCCTCAGCCGTGAGGCCCCAATAAAAGACGCCGGCTAAATGCTACTGGTTCGAACCTCTTTTATTATATCTCTCTCTTTCTGGGATCAAGGCGTTGCACAAACGATAACAAACACAGTGCAGAGGTCATCTTTCCAAATAGTGCTTTTCCTATAAACTTTCAATAACCCCTCTCTCTAGCAACCCGTCCTCCACTAGCAACCCACAATCTTTCTTCCCAGGACTTCCCCAGCAACCCGGCCAACCTCTTCCCAACCGCTTCTTCTTCCCAACCAGTTCCTCCCAGAACTTCTCCCAGCAACTTCCCAGCCCAGCAACTTCCCAACCAGCCTTTCCCCAGCAGCTCTTTCAGCCACGCTCTTAGCCGCGCTCGCACTTTCTATGCGAGAGGTGGAGGCTTTTATAGCTGCACCGGGTCTAAGCCACGAGGTGTCTCATACAGCTCTCACCTGGCCCGGCCACGAGTCGGGCGTGCTGGTGCATGCGCTCTGGCGTGGCACAGCCCTAGAATGTTTATCCGGCAGCGGCTTCTGGCACTCTACCAGGCGCCATCTAAAGGCGAGGTCTAGCCGGCCGAACTAGGCCCCCGACAGAGGAGGAGCAAAGGGGTATCTAGAAACAATAAAGGAGACTGAGGTCAAGCTGCAGCGCTCTGTGCCTGTGCTCCTGTGGATTTTCCAGTCTCCCTGGTAGTTAGGTGAGATCATGTAACTGGGCCATGAACACTCGGAGCAGATAGAATCACCCCCGTGATTTCCCACCTCCTGCCTTCTCTGTCACAGTGACCTTGAAGGACTCACCTTTCTGACAAGATGGAAGAATGCCTTACACAATGCATTCCCTGTGCTGAAAATAAAATTATGGAATTAAGCCTCTGAGATTTTCACAGTTATTTCTAAGCATATCTAACTTAGCATGTCCTCATGAATATACCTTCCTATCAAAGCATATTAGTAATATGAAGAATTTTGAGACACTTTTTAAGTCTAAGGAAAAGAATGGTTTCGAAGCATCACTGTGCCTACTAGAGGCTGAAGTGACACAGATTGACTCTAAGCAAATCTGGGATAAAGGCAGTCAGAGTTCTTTTTTTATTCCATTGTAGAAATCATGTGTAAGATGAAATAAGATTTGAGAATTTTGGGAGATGACATTTTATATAAACTGAAAATTAAATCCAAAGGTCTATTTCCAAACAATTTTTTTGGAGAAAAGCTATTTTGAAAACGGCTGCACTCTGCCGTTGCTAAAAGTATTGGTTTAGCCACTCTATTAGATTTCTCTTGCCTCCTCACCATATGGTTTGTCTTCATGCTTATAGTAATCTCTCTTCTGATGCACAAATCCATAAATTTGCTCAAGAATTTTTTTTATCAGTGTTCTTTCATCTTCTGGGTCAGGAGAGAGACTTGCTCGAGAAAAATGACAGCACCGTGTTCAGCAAAACTGCACAATGGAGGGCGGTTGACACTGTAAACATCTTCAGAGTCTTTGACAGTGACACTCCTGCCCAGAATGCTGGATCTTTTATTGTCAAATGATGTGGAGGAACTATATGTTTCCATTTCCATATGGCAGAATCCAACACCAAGCCTTGGGGAATAAGTCCTGTTGCAGATATTATATTAGTTGGCATTTCTTGATTGAAAATTAGAAGCAAGACTAGTCATTAGGATAGTAGGATACTACAGTCAATAGGACACTACAGTCCTTGTCCCACAAAGAAGTCTGGAACAATGATCACATCTCCATTGCTATAATCCTTATTACCTATATGTCTGGAACTTGGCATTTGACCGCTTAATAAAACTTGGATGGGGACCACAGCTTTGGCTTGAGATGTTCCAATCGACTCCCATGCCCCAGTGCTCTGAACTATGTTCTGGCGGTCAATGTTATGTGGACAAGGAAGAGTGCCTTTAGCGATGGGGATAACTGGTCGTTTTCTTATTATGGAACAAAGTGCAGATCAGAAATTGCTGTTCCAGCCATTGGTCTGACATCTGCTTTCTAATCACCAGGAAGAGAAAAAAAAGTGAGAAAATGTTCCTGTTTCTCCTAAAATCATTTTTGTTTTGCATTCTTTACCATATTCTCTGTCAGTATATATCTACATGTAGATACTTCTAAGAATCTACCTCACTTCACAGTCTTACTAAGAAATAAATTCCTAATGCTGACACTCTTAGCCACCCACCAAACATCTCTTCTTCCTTTCAGAGTCCTTCTTATTTTGCAGCTATCCACCCGTCCACTAAAACTCATGGATTCCCTTTTGTTACCATATTTACCACTCTTCCTGCCAGTGGTGCCAGGCACGGATCTGTAGGATTTGCCTACAGAAAGCCTCCTCACTGGCATTGATGCTGCAGTCCTTCCTCATGGAGTGACTTCCATCCTGACAACCCATCGCCTCTTTTCCTCCTTTGGGTCTTCATTCAGTCATCACTTTCTCAGTGGGTCCTTCCCTGACGACCCTACTTAAAATTGAAGTTTCTCTCTCTACTCTTTGAATTCCATATTCTCCTTGTCTAATGCATCTGAAATACTATTTATTTATTTACTTTTTGTTTCTTTCCTATGATTAAATGCAAGCTCCATGGAGGCAACGTGTTTGTTTATTCCCTGTAACATCTCCAGCACTTAGAATGGTGTTTGGCATATATAATAAAAATTTGTGGACTAAACAACAAAATTAAACTGAGGATTTTTTGCTTTGTTTTGTTGGGTTTTATTTTATTTTATTTTTGGTAGTGGGGATTGATCTGGGGTGCTTTTTCTCTGAGCTATACCCCAACCCTTTTAATTTTTAAAAAAAATATTGGTACTAGGGATTGGATCCAGGGGCATTCTACCTCTGAGATACACCCCCCCTTTTTTTTATTCTTGCTAAGTTGCTAAGGGCTTTGCTAAGTTGCTAAAGATGGCCTCAAACCTGTGATCCTCCTATCTCAGCCTCTCAAGTACTAGGATTACAGGTGTGTACCACCATACCCAGCTTAAGCTGAGGTTTTGACTCCACAAACACATGAGGAACTGTGAAGGGTAAACCTATTTTGGGTGGATATTCTGAAGGGTCTAAGGGGCCCAAGACTACAAGCCTAATGCCACAATAAGCCATTTTGGGTCTGGTGCAAAAGGAAAAATCAGTAATACAGATCTTGTCTTTATTTAACATATTTATGTTTTGTTCGCCACAAAATTTTTGCATGATTTTTATTTTTTAAGTATTGCATTCAGATATTATTTGATTATTAAGGATTTTATGTCCCTTCAATTCTGTGCCTAAAGCAAATTCCTCACTGACTTCTCCTTACCTCCATCCCTGGGAGAGGTACACAAGATCCTGGAACTAATCACTAAGTATGTGCAGGTTGAAGGGCTGAGAGAGCCTGGAAGATCAACTGCATCCCTCCAGAAGATGTTCTAGGGATGATTCTGCGTATATAGTGAGTAAAGAAGAGAGACTTTCTAAATGCAGTCTTTTAAGAGGAAATCTGAGCATGAAACCAAAAGGGGATTTGTGATAGTCCATTAGTGAAGATGATGATGATGATGAAGAAGAAGATGATGACAGTGATGGTATTTAGAGTGCCAATGTATCTAGTTAAGGAATATCAAATAAAAAATGACATTTCATTAAATTTTCCCTTGGTATCTTAAAGAGTCATACTGGAAACCAAACAAAAACAAACCCACCATTCTACATAAGTCTAACACATCTAGCTTTTTCTCCAGAAAAGGAACAGATTGGTGTTTTTTTTCATGTGTACACCAGATGAAATAGCTGGCTTACATTTAAAGGACATGGAGTATAACAAATACATACTTTTCAGATCTCCTGGAGGTTGGGAGATGCTCATGGTATGAGAGGCATGCAGGAGCTGAGACTGACAGAGGGACCCAAACATTCACAGCTCCCTTCTCATACTCGCTTGAAGTCACATACTCATTTAGTGCCTGCAGATATTAGATATTTGTCTTTCTTTTTCTTGAGCTGTTGAGGGTATATGTTGAGCTAAAGTCACCCACAATAAATGTTAAGATATATCTTTGCTATCTCGAGTATTTACTATGTGCAGACATGTGTTATTGGCTTATACGCAGTATCCCTTTGTTTTTAAAACAGCTGTTTGGTGTACATACCATGACTATGCTCTTTTTATAGACAAGAACAATGAGGACAAGAAAGGTCCATTTTCCCACAGGTCATCCCAGGTGAGAACTCAAACACCTTCCTCTTCATCACTCCTGTAACATCGTATTTGCCTTGAGATCTCTAGCCTATATCAGAACTTGACCTTTGATTCATACATTGTCATGCCACATACTACTTAGCCTTTTCTGTATTTTTTTCTACATGGTATCTAGGAAGGATGCCTGGAAAATGGGTGACAATTTTTTCTTTGCCACTGGCTTCATTTGTGACTTTAGGCAAGTCTCTTGGTTCCTCAAGGACTGAGTTAGGTTGATTATAAAGTTAAGGTTTCATATTAGATTATCTTACAAATCATCTTCATAGCTCAAAATTTTCATTCTTCCATTTCATATTTAATGCACTCATACTTGCCACAAAACTCTTCATTGGAGCCTGATGGCAGCATCTTATTGAACAGTTGCCACTTTCAAACCATTGCTCCAAAGCCAAGGTAGAATAAAAAAGTGAAGTGGGAAACAATTATAGATGAAAAAGAATTTCAGCGAAGGCAATGCACTCAGCCTCAAAGATATCCTTTGTAGGTGTGTGCTTCAAAAGCCAAGAATACCTATATTCTCTGCTCTGGGACAAGGGCAGGAGATATTTTGAGAGAAGAGAGCTCTTCCACAAATACATAGCTCTGTTGGACTCCTGCTGTTCCAGTGTTATAAGGCTGTGGATGAAAACAGCTATGAAAAAGCTAGTCATTTTATGAATAGCAGATGTAACATTAGTGAACTCTATATCCTTGAGGAAGAAAGACTGAAGCTTCAGGACTGGCTGTTCAGTGATCCAGACCGAGTAACTGAAAGGTTTTCTTACATCAACACCAAAGCACCAGTGCCAGGGCAGGATCTTCAAGGGGGTTGGGTTAGATACACAGAACCAGGCAGTAATCACCACACAGTGATTATGGCCTGGTGCCCCCACTTAGACTGCGACCTTCACCAACACCTCAGGAACAGATGATGCAGAGTAAGGAAGGAAACCACACTTGGGAATATTTATATTTTGTTCTGTGTCTTTATACTTAACCATGATTTGATTGTGTGTGGTTTATTTTAGAGGGTAGATCTCATTTTCTCAAAAAATTTTTTTTAAAAAATTTCTTTATAATATTCCTCTTTTATTCTGCTCTTTATCTCTTCTCCCTCCCTCTCTTCCTCATTTTTTATAACTACATATCTATTGTCTGCCTAGCTTGCATTTAGGTGCTGTATATACAATGGTGAACAAAATATAGACATGATTTCTATTTCATAAAGCATTTAGACTTTGGGGCCAATGAAAACAAAACCAAAAACCCTCTTCCAGGGATATTAAAAAGGACTAGATGGGAGACTTCCGGGAAGATGGCGACGGAGTGAGACACGTCTCAAGAGCCGCTGTGAGCTCGATTCAAATCAGTCGTGGATCCAGTTTTTTGAAAAAAGAAAAAAAGCAACAAAAAGGTGGAAAACGCTGCGAAAACTGGAATACAGCTGAGCAGAACCCAGAAGGCCGACCAGAGAGAGCAAAGAAGCCCGTCTCCGCGGCCCCGGCGCCACACCGCCAGGCATAAGCCGCCACTGAGCTGGCCCCGGCGTGGAGTCTAATAAGAAAGAAATAGACAACAACCCTCGGCACCCCACCGGCCAGAGCTGAAGTGAGCGACTCCTGAACTCCTCATCCTAGCCAGGCGGCATTTCGAGGCACCTTCCACAGAGACCGGAACGCGTGGTACGACCAGCTTAAGCCCGCGCAGGCCCATCCCAGCTCACCTCTCCTCACGGAGCCGGAGCCGGAGCAGAGATA
>PVLC010019605.1:0-30477 GCA_004027655.1 Graphiurus murinus
TTCTTAGCATTTCTGGGCTCTGATTTTTCACAACTCTGACTATATTCTTCCTGGTGCTGAGAGCATTGCTGTTTCCCTGTGAATCAGAAGTGTTGATAGTAACATTTATAAACATTTTGAACTATTTGGACGCAGATGTTATTTAAAATGTGTGTTCTGAAGGACCTTCCATTTAACTAGAGTGAAACTCATTTTTAATGACATTGTTTGAATTCAAGCCCATATGAAATATTACTTTAAATAAGTTAAGGTTTTTACACATCTATAAGTCCTTGGTTCATTTACATTTTGTTTTGTCTCCAGTTTCTTTGTAATATTCTATGAAAAGATTGTCCATTAAAATATGTCTTCTAAACTCTGCTTAGAGCATAAGTGGGGTATCCCTCTGGGAAGGGAAATGTAATTTGTTTGATTGGATACTCAAGCTTTTCAATTGTTAGCTTATCCTTAGAGAAATGGAACCTTTCTAGCTTTCAGGTCAATTGGTGCAATGGTTGGATTCAGATGGAATGACACTTCCTCCCCCTTGTAAGTTTCCAGTCCCTCAGAGAAATTCTTGGGTAATCTGTTGACAACTCGCTGTCATCTAGCTACTCTAATGACATAAATGACTCAGAAACTGATTCCTGATAGTGTGAAAGCCTAATAGTAAAGTGAATTTTTGATAAGATCCCAAGTGCATGACAAACAGAGTCCGTAAGCAGTAGCTATATCCATGTCGTATAGTTTATCAGGTCGTTGCTATTTTTGCTGGAGAAAGGGATTTATAATCTTTAACTTGGTTCTACATTAGCAGCTGATCAAAATTGTGGCTACGGTAAGGCAGAGAAGTGTTATTATGAAGAAATTCATAAAAATAGAAAGCAGATAAATCAAATTGGCCAAGGAAACCACAGTCCTCAGTACACACAGAGAGAAAAATTGTGGCAGAAGATGTGCGGATATGTCTGCAAGAGACATGAATTGCAAGGAGCACTTGCAGCAAGTCTGGGCCAACCTCTCAATGCTCTTCCCCATTGTCAGGCAGCAGGCAGTGGAGACACACTGACCTTGCTTTGAATCATAGAATGTGGGTTCTAAGTCCATGAGAAGGCAGGTGGATGGAACCAGAATGCAGCAGAGTTCCTAGACCAAGAAAATGAGTTGTATTGCGTACCTCTTCTTGGGCCACAATGAATGGAGCCATTTGAGGATGAATAGAAACACTTCTTTAGACAGATCAGAATCCACCTACTGGGAGTTTCAGAAGATGTAAAGAGAGATAATGGAGAGGGAGAGATCATAAAATTATATAAGAAAATTATGTTAAAGTTGCTAAAAGAATCCTTGCTATAGGTGTTTGGATGAGTTGTTATTGTGTGTCCGGGTGCATGTTGAGGAATGAGTGAGGGGAGAAAAAATGCTAAATAAAACAAGAAATATATTGATAAAATAGTATCCAAAGAATTAAAAGAGTAATGTGATAGAAAGATAATAGGTGATAATGTAGGCCCATGTGGGTGTTAAAACGTACCCCAGAATGATAAGTAAGCAATTATACATCATATTGAAGTTTAATGTGTTAAAAATGTACATGCACACAGCTCTTTGTGTATTTCCCTCCACATCTCACCTTGCTCCTATTTCCTTCTTCCCCACATGAGTTAGTAAGACTGGTCATAATACCTTTACATATTGCTACAGCATAATCCTATTTCTCTTAATCCCTACAATCCATGCTTAAAAAAAAAAAAATGCCTGACTCCTGAAATCGCAACTTCAATTGACTACTGGTAAATTCTTATTCAAAGGCAAATTTGTGAAGAGTAGAGGTAAGCCACCACCTAATTATATTTACATGGGTGGGAGGTTTACTAATTTATAAACATCCATTGTTACGGGTGTTAAGAGATACAAAGCACCTATGAATATGCTGAGCAGTTAGCATTGTGTGAGAGACAATGGATATTATACTGATTTTTATATTGGCTATTACAACCATAGTAATTCTCACCCTTGCCCTTAATTGTCTCACCCTTTAATATCCTTCTTCATTCTTTATTTGTTCTTTTGAATAATATACTGAGAGCACTTATAAGCTCATTATTTTTCTTTTAAATGAGTAGCAACAACTCACAAATGTTCATTATCCCAAGTGTTTTTATCTGGACCTCACATTTCTGAGGCCTCAACCTTTGTGGAAGGTTAATCCAAGCTTTGCAAGAAATAACTGTTCTAAATATGCAACCCTACCAAACTTTAAAGTTGTTTTTTTTTTTTTTTTTTTTTTTGATAACTGCTGCTTACCTTGGGAGAAATGGCTTGGAAAGAAATATGTAAGAATTGGACTGAATAACTATGAATTATAAGAGAAAAACATTACTTTTAAGAATATCACTCAAATATGATAATGAAAATATCATACGATAATGAAAATATTCATTTATTTTGTCCAAACTCAGAATATTATGTATTTTTTTTCTGATTTACCTGAGGATAAAAATAGAAAACTGCTGACTATTCTGCATTTGACTCATAAACAGCTATTTTTTGTTTATGGCTCATATATCCTTGCCTTAAAATAATGGTTATTTCCTAGACCTTTTTTTTTTTTTTTTTTTTTTTGTCCAAACCAAAGTAAATGTATGTGCTTTCTAAAACTAATTGAGAAAAAGCTATTTTGATAATTATCTCACTAGTTTTAAGACAGAGAGGGTTCCTATAAAGACCTTATTCTCAATACAAAAAAGTCTTTGAAAACAAAGCAATGCATGTCAGATTTCATTGCTCTGAAGTTAAAGTAAATTCATCTTTTTCCTTTTACTTAGAATGACTGTATTTAGTTTATAAAACTTTTTGGGGGAGTAGGGGTATTCTACACCAGATCTGCACCCCCAATTCCATCTATTTTTTATTTTGAAATAGAATCTTGTGAAGTTGCTGAGGGTCTCATTAAGTTACTGAGGCTGTTATTAAACCTCCAATCCTCCTGTCTCAGCTTCCCAAGTACTGGGATTATAGGTGTGCACCACCAAGCCTGGCTCACAAAACTTGTTTCTAATAGATTTTGTCCATTAGTGACTTTGTAGCTAAAAACATATCGAAGAGAGCACAAAATAGCCAGAGGATTAGTACTTACAGAAAACTATGCATTCTAAGTATATAAAGTTAACTAATTGCTTTTATTCAAAGGGATATTCCATCCTTATTTAAGATTTTTGCATACTTAACTCATGCATAGTGTAAGTGGGCAATTACCTCTGTTTTGTTTATGTGGCAGGACTTTTCCCCTACAAATTACTGCTTAGGATATTTAATACAGTAATTCGGTACTGATGTGAATTCTAATTTTTGGACTGGACAGAGAAAGATTTTCTATATAGCTGTAAGTGGAAGTCTTGACTAATGACCTTTTTGACCAGGGATCAGCAATGAGCTCACATCTCTTGACAGAGGCTTGGTTTACTTCTTGAATATGTAAACAGAAAGACAGTGCCTGCCATTTTCATTATCCTTCTTCAGGTATAATCTGATTTCATAATATTCAACTTTATCAGTGCAATTTAAAGAGATTGAAAACTGGGAAAGATTTGGGTAAAAGTGAGAAAGATGATTTTTAAATTCAACACATTAAAATATTCATTTATTAAAAGAATTAATCTTAATTATTCTTTGGATTGGTGAATAGAACACTATTTTCCACAAAGAAATATTGCCTGGTTTTAGAATAAAAAATAAGTCTTTAAACTTAAAAAAAAAAAAAAAAAGGGAGGGGGTGTTGATCAGGTCCTGTTGAAGACTTGGAATTTTTTAACTATCTTTACATTTTCTTCTTGTGTTTTCCTCTTATCCTGGCTTACTTCCTACCCTCTACCACCTTAATACTTTGCTAACTTTTGCTAGATAATCATTCATTCAATGAGGATTAAATGAGTGTCCAGTAGGTGCAATTATAACTCTAGGGAATGAGGGGAGCAGAATAAATAAAAGAAAAGGAAACAAAAACAAACCTGCTCTCAAGGAGTTTATATTCTAGTCAGAGAAAAGAACCATTAATAAAGAAACACAATAAATAAAATATGCCATATGCCAGCCAGGTGTGGATAAGAAGAATGATCTGATCAGAAGGGAAATTGTCAGGATTGAGAGATTATAAGTTTTGATGAGGTAATAAAAAGTTTTGCTAAAAACGATGTTAGAGGAAATAACTGATGGAGATAAGGGAATAAGCCAGAAGATTTCTGAATGAATAACATTGAAAAGAAGAAGTAGAAAATACAGAGACGATAAAGCAAAAAGGTACCTGGGCAGTGTAACTGGAACATTGCACAGGGCCATAAAAATAGTGTGTGAGCTAGAGAGATAACAAATGCCAGGTTGTAAGGACTTTGTAGATCTTTGTTCTTTACTCAAGGTAACAACTCACTGAAGATTTTTTAGCAAAATAATGCAATATGTGTGTGCATATGTATAATGTTTTTGCTTTGTCAAGAATTCTTGGACTGTTGACAAGAATAGAGTGAAGGAGCCGGGCATGGTGGCGCACGCTTGTAATCCCAGCATTCGGGAGGCTGAGACTGGACGATCCGCATTCGCGGCCAACCTCAGCTACCTAGTGAGGCACTCCGCAACTTAGTGAGACCTGGTTTCAAAATAAAGAATACAAAATAGGGCTGGGGGTATAGCTCAGAGGTAGAATCCCCTGAGTTCAATCCCCAGTACCACACACACACACAAAAAGAATAGAGTGAAGGAGAACAAATCAGGGATGTTATTTATAGTCTACTACAAAAATCTAGTGGAAAGATGGTAGTGAATCAGTTGTGATGGTGTACCCTTGTAATCCCAGTACTTGGGAGGCTGAGGCAGGAAGATCATAGATTTGTAGCCAGCCTCAGCAACTTAGTGAGGCCCTCCACAACTTAGTGAAACCCTGTTTCAAAACAAAAAATAAAATAGGGATGGAGGTATAACTCAGAGGTAGATGGCCCCTAGGTTCAAACCCCAGCACCACATAAAATAAAAAGTTAAAAAAAAAAAAAACAACTAAAAAAATAGTGGTGGTTTGGGCCAGGTTAGTAAATAGCAGAAGTAGTGTGCAGTGAGCAAATTCTGCATATATTTTGGAAGGATGACCTCTGGATTTACTGAAGGAACGAATAAGAGATATGAGATAAAGAGAGGAGTCAAGGAGGACTCAGAGGATTTTGGTTTGAGCTACTGGAAGAAGAGAGCTGCAGAGTTCCAAGATGAAGACTGTGGAAGAAGCAAGTTGAGGGGAGGTGGGGTAAGAACAGGATCTGTTCTTGAACATTTATGTTTGAAATTCTTCATAGACTTCCAAGAGGAGCTGTTGAATAGAAAGATGATTTGTCTGAGCTAGAGATAGTTATTTGGGAATAATCAATTTAAGGAATTATTTACTTAAATCCATGAGAGAAAGAGCCAGGGTCCAAAAAAAAAAAAAAAAGGATTCAGCACAGAGACTAGAGACTGAGAGACTGAGAACAGCCCAGAGGCTAGAGGGGCAGGGGGTGGAAACTAAGAGAGTTTGGGAAGTGTGAAGATGTATCTTTGGTGGGGTAAGAGGGACATGGCAACTGGAGATTGGTTAGATAACAGAGAATTAATCAAATAAATACACACATTAAGGATTACGGCCCCAGGTATCTTTCTTTCAGAGAAGGAAGTTATAAATAGGAAAAGAAGGGAGGCAAATGGATTTGGGGTGTTGGATTAGAATTGAAGTATAATCTTATTTCACATACCTGTGTATAATTTGTACATATATAAATATTTACACATAAAGACATAGATGTATATGTATAGAAATAAAGTGTATGTGTGTGTGTGTGTCTGTGTGTGTACATCTATTTAATCTATCTACTGTCATCTACCTATATTCATATTCTTTACCTCTGTTCATCAAGAGGGAGAAGGAGGACCTTGGAGCAGTGACATCTATATAATATAAGTGGACTTAGCATTGAATATTTGTTTCTAAATACCATTTATTACTAAAAGAACTCATGATTCCTTGGAGAAATGGCTGATTTTAAGGCTAAGAGAGGAAATCACAAAATAAGCCTAGAACATCTTATATCAGAAAGCAAGAGTATATTAAAAAATTATGAAGACATGACACTATGACAAAAAAAATTCATGGGGACATGTCAATATGACACAGAATCTAAATTTATGCAGCCTCCACTATCCAAAATTGGTCCAATGTATTATATTTCACTGAATAAAAGATTCCTGGGTCTCTACAGATAAAAATAAATTTATTAATTATCTATTTATTTAAAAATAATTAAAATAACCAATAATCAATTAAAATAAAATTAAAGGTTTTATAAGAATATTTATACAATTTCATTGCATCTATTCACAAAATATTTATTAATTGCAAATGGTAAAGTTGTATTTTTATACTAGAGAAGCCTGGCAGAGTCCCCATTAGCACAAATGATACAAATTAATATCATTAATAATGGAGCAAATAGAAATAATGTAGTGCATGATGAAATGTAGTAAGATCACTATCACCTGAGTGAAATCAAGATGAAACGTTAGACAAACCCACATTGACAAGCAATCTATAAGACAGCTGGCTATAGTCTTCAGCAGTGTTAAGGTTGTGGAAGTCAAGGGAAGGTTGGGGAACCCTTCCAGATCATAGGAGACCTAAGATTCATGACAGCTGAACAAGTGTGATTTGGACTGCATTTGTTTTCTATAAAAGACATTGTTGAACAACTGGAAAAAATGACCTGTGAGAATAAGATGATAGGGACATATCAATGTCAGTTCCTGGTTTTGATGGTTATATTGTGATTATATAGGAGAATGCCTTTTTTTTTCCTGCAGCCTAAACATACTAAAATATTTAGTGGTAATAGGTCATTGTGTTAGAAACTGAACTTTGAATGAAAATATCTTTGTACAGTTATTATAACTTTCTTGTAATTTTGAGATATTTTTAAGTAATAAAACATAGAGACTTTCAGTTGCACTGTATTACAGACAGAAGGGGGAAAAAGACACTAGACAAAGCAAGTATAGACAACTCATTTGAGGAATACCTCTATTGTGGAAAAGAAATAAGAATTTGTAGGAGGAGCCCCATCCAAGATATGATTTTTCTGCTCCTAAGCACTTTATTCATATTTATTTTATTGCATTTACCACCTTGCTTTGAAGGCATTTTTATGTGCCCATATCCACTACAGATTGCAGATTACTTGAAGAAAAGTTCTGTGTTTCACATATCCTTTGTGTGACATCACACTTAGCATATCAGAGTGTGCATATGAAATATTCAAACAATAAAATCGTTTTTTTTTAAACAGCTATTTGTTTTTAGCAAAAGGTACAATGAATAGGTTTTTTTTTTTCCATAAATGTAGAAGACAAATTAAGTTGTTAACTTACTTTTAAGGGCATCCAATTGTAGTTTTAACAAACAACTTCCAGAATATGGAAGCATAAAATACAGAAAGGCTTTAATCAAAGGTATTTTACAGCTAATTGTGAGAATCTTCCGGAATTCATTTGTTCTTCATGAAGAAGACAGCAAATGTCACAATGATGGATAAAGATAGGGATACAGAATACTGTGATCATCTGTGTATCACAAGCATTCTCAAGAGTGACATTGTGCACCACATATTCTCTGGTAGGATCTGCACAAAATGGGAAGGACCTATTCCCAAATTCTGGGAGAAATCAATCACAAATCAGACCATCAGCAGATTTTCTATCATATAGATGTATAAGTTAATAGCATTTTTTAAGGTAGAGAAAGAAAGTGATTTTATTTTTGGGAAGAAGAGCCATGAACGCTTTGCATCCAATCAAGACTGAACAAAGAAAATTGCTTGGATTTCTATGTTAAGATGTTAGAGATTAGCAGGACTTGGTGGATCATATATGTAATCCCAGTACTTGGGATACTGAGACAGGAGGATTGCAGTTTTGAGGCAAGCCTCAGCAACTTAGCAAGAATGTGTTTCAAAATGAAAAGAGTAAAATAAGGCTGGAGCTACAGTTTGGAAGTAGAACACCACTGAGTTCAATCCTTACTACCAAAAGAAAGAAAGAAAGAAAAAAAGACTTTAGATGTTCATTAAATTGGGGGCTTGTCACTTTTGAAATGCCTGCCATATGTATTCAGTACCATTCACTCAAAAAAAAAAAAAATCCCTGCCATTAACACAACAAAACAAACAAACAACAAAAAAATAATTTATATCAAGGGGAGAACACCAAACCCAAAGCATCATCATGCCCAGGATGTAAAGGTTGTCTGAGATTCTCAGAAACGGAAGCCACACTAAAATGAGAGTGTATGTAATTGGGAGGCGAGGAGAGAAAAGGAATACAGGAGGAACAAGTGCTGAATAAATAAAACCTGTGAGCTCACAGAAAGTGCAAAACGGAAAGGAAATAAAAGCAGCCAGTCTCAGCAACTTAGTGAGGCCCTGTTTCAAAATACAAATAAAATAGGGCTGGTGTGTGGTTCAGAAGTAGAATGTCCCTGAGTTCAATCCTAGTACCATAAAAAAGATAAAGAAAGGAAAACAAGAAAAAAAGTTGAGGAAGCTATATGATTATGAATTCATTTTCACACAGCATGTTTCATACGGTCAAAACAAATGAGGGTCTAAGCACTTATTCAGTAAATTAAACTAGAAGCAGGTACACATGCCATTCCAAACATTCCTGATACTTGTGGGCAACACACATGATTGATTTGTGGCAAAGCAACATTCCAAGGATAATTATTTCAAGTCCTTATTTCATTTTGCTTGTATAAATGCTTAGTAGACAATATTTAATTGACCTGGGCATTAACTTACATAAAAACCCATGCTAGTAAACAAGACCACACTGAAAAGTGTGTGAAGAATGCTAGTATGATACATTTTATCTGTTAGAAAATGGTGCCTTTCCTTTATTTTATTTTATTTTTGTTTTTTTGGGTTTTTTTGGCGGTACTGGGGATTGAACTCAGGGGCATTCTACCTCCGAGCTACACCCCCAGCCCCATTTTTTATTCTTTATTTTGAAACCGAGTCTCACTAAGTTGCGGAGTGCCTCACTAGGTAGCTGAGGCTGGCCTCGAACCCGGATCCTCCGGTCTCAGCCTCGCCTTTCCTTTATTGCTTAGAATTGTAGTATAATGTAGATTGTGGTTGGTAGTGTTTTGGGGGGCTATCAGTGAATAAATCAGTATTTATTTAGCTTCTGCCCAGCATATAAGGCATGATAATTAAATTTAAAAATTTGGTATAAATCTTGTAGGGATGATGAACATGTTGGATGATAGACATAGGACTAAAGAAGATTCTGACAGCTCAGAACAATGGCCTGAATCTAATAAGATGAAATATATCACAGATAAATATAAACTCCTGCTCTTAGGTCCACAAAGCCAGTTGCATATGTACATGATGGGTTTTATGTGATTTAGAAGTGATGTAGGTAAAAAGAAAAAAAGGAAAAAAAGGTTTTTGTGAATAGTTGGATTGACTAATTTATCAGGACTAGTTGCATGATATCTTTGCCAAAAAGAACTAGAAAACAAGTCTGAATTGTACCAAGGTGATAATCCTGTATCAATTTGAAGAGTCAGACAACATCTAGAGATGCAGCATTCCAGGAGCTAAATTTTTGGGCGTTTTCCATTTTCTTATTTCTCTTTTAAAATTTATGTCATTCCTTTTTATTAATCTTTTATTAGTACATTGTAATTGTATATCATAGTGAAATTCATATTGATACTAAAAACTCATATTTAGAACATCACAAACTGAAGATATCTATTCTGAAAAATACTTATAGGAAGAATGGCATCCTTCTTTATAGCACATGGCAAAGGGATTAGAATTAGATTTGTTTAGTGTGTTCTAAATTGTACGATCTGGGGTTTATAAATTGAAGTTACAGGGAGAGATACCTTTCAGTTCAGTCCTTTATAATAGTAAGATTAAAGGGATCTCAAAGTCTGCAGAGGTACAACACCAGAACATTGAGGCCTCAGTGTCTTCATTTGTAACATGGGATAAGAGCAGCATAGAGGTAAGTGATGATAGTGTTCAGGGGATGTTACCCTTCCTAGTGTGGAAGATGCTGTCACCACACCTGAACCATCACTGAACAGATTTATAGAAGAGAGATTCCATTGATGGGTCCAATATACTAAATGGCTGTTACTTCCAAATGCTAACTGGATTTAAATGACTAATTTAAAAATATCTTTTTTAAAACTCTCTGGAACCATTCAACCTTCTACATGACTTTGAATAACTTTTATTTTATTTATTCTCTGTGATTCAGTTCATCTTTAAAATGGAGACAATAGCAAACCTGCCTTGGATTGCTGTGAAGATAAAATAAATGAGTTGGGTGTGGTGGTTGTACTTAGGAGGCTGAGATAGGAGGACCCCAGGTTCAAGACTAATTTCAGCAACTTAGAAAGACTCTCAGCAATTTAGTGAAACCATGTTTCAAAATAAAAAATAAAATGGGGCTGGGGGATGTAGCTCAGAGGTATAAAACTCTGGGTTCAATCCCCAGTATATTAAAAAAATTAATACACATAAGAATTTCAGAATAATACCTGACATGCTAATTTTTCAATAAATGTTAATGGCTTTTATGATGCTGAGGTAGGTGACAAGGGATTATTGGAGGATATGGGTCTTGAGATATATGATTTCGAAAACACTAATTTTTGTAATGTCCATGTAGAAATAGCTGGAATGAATTATGGAGATAGTACTAAATACTGTGTGATCATGAGTGAGGAGACCTTACCAGATACACTGGCGGTTGACTGATGATGAAGGATAGAAATAGAATTGGATGAGATAAGTGTGGAAAAACTCAGAAGACCTTAGGTTTAGAATGGTAAGTAATTAGGGGAAGGGATTGCATGTGTTCTCAAGCAGAGGAATATAACATACGTGTGATATTTTTAAATAGTCTTGTAGAATTTTCAGGATAAACTTTCTGCTTAAAAATTACAGATAGTATTGTGGAATATTTTATGCAAAACCTTTCACTTAGAAATATAAATTTCTATTTCAGGGCAATTTCTATTTCAGAAAGTCTAAGACTTATTTCTTCCATAAAGTTTTCCCTTCTGATTCATACCACAATGGTTTGCTTTTTTGTTTGAATTTCTTAACATTCAAAATGATGAACTTTACATTCATGTCATCCATTATCATCTTTTGAGGCAAAATTGGAACTTTAGATATGTTGGCAAATCACTTCATGTTAAAAAAACTTTAAAAAAGGTGTTATTTAGAATGCTTGAAGTGGTTTTACTTTAAGATGAGACTAAGAAAATTAACAAAACTGCTATTCTTGGAAGGCTCATAAGTTGGTACTGAGACAGCAAGTTTCAAAGAGAAGGTCTAAATATATGTCATAAACTATTCACACACACACACACACACACACACACACACACACACACACACACACACACCCCTGAAGATGACTTCTTAAAGCAACTCCTTGAAAAAGACAATGCTTCACAGACTGTATCAAGATTCAGTATATTCAGTATTTAAGGGGTAGGGTGTAGCTTAGTGGTAGAGCACTTACTTACCTGGCATGTACAAGGCTCTGGGTTCAATCTCTAGCACCACAAAACAGCAACAACCACAAAAATAACAATCTGTACTTAAATTTAAAACAACGGTGGTGCATACCTGTAATCCTAGTACTTAGAAGGCTGAGAGAGGAGGATGGCAGGTTTGAGGCCAGCCTCAGCAACTTAGTGAGATTCTGTTTCAAAATAAAAAATAAAGCAGGGCTGGGGGTGTATCTCAGAGGTAGAATGCCTCTGGGTTCAATCCTCAGGACTGCAGTAAATGAATATGTAACTAACTAAATAACTAACTAACTAAATAATAAAATAACCATCATCATTTATAGTGATCCAAGCATTAGTATGTAAAAATCATTCTATCATCAGATATATAATCTCCTGGAGAGAAAGGATCATAGATTTTCTTGGTGTAGCCTCTAGAGCTATTGTAGGTACTGGGTTGATATTATATTGAATTCAATTTAAATTAAAGGATACAGGGAATGGAAAAATACTTGTTCAATAAAGAAGTCAACATAGTTACTCTGTTTATCTGTTTCCTACATTTATTTATTTATTTATTATTTATAGTGCCTGAGATTGAACCCAGGGGCATTCTACCTCTGAGCTACACCACTAGCCCAATTTCAGTTTTATTTTGGAACAGGAATTCACTAAGTTGATGAGTCTCATTACTTGCTGAACCTGTCCTTGAACCTGTGATCCTCTTGTCTCAGCCTCCCAAGTACTGGGATTACAGTCCTGCAGTGCCACACAGGGCTGTTTCCTACACTTGAGTCAACAGTGTCTTTGGGCTGTTAGAGTCCAGCAGGATTAGAAGAGCAACAAAAGATCTGGCATTTCAATGGGACATGTGGTTGTGGGAGATTACTATACTCTAGGTGGACTTGATTATATTTTCCAGTTCATAACTACTCAGCTATTGTGTGACTTTCTTGTCTTTTGAATTATGCTCCTCACTAGTCAGGAACGTGAATGGGAGGATAGTGTCAGTAATTCTACCTTTAGAAAATATAGTACGCTCTTACATTCAAAGGGATGAATACAACCTCTCACAGGGACACGCATTTGACAAGAAAGTGAGTAAAATAGAATAAGAAATTCCCAGGGAATGAAGGTTTGAGAATGACCTGATTGTCTCTATATAATCTTCTTTCTAAAGCATGTTGGGGTCTCTTATGAGGGAAATTTAAAGGCTTTTCTACGACTGCTGCTGGTCTTGCCAGTTCACTTTTAAGGCGCACCAATAACCATCCGCAAACCACTCAGACCCTCACAGGGCAAGAGAGTGAGATCAGTGGGAAATTTCCTTTAGTGGAGGGCTTTCTACTCACAAATCAGAAATTACAGCATATATATTCCTATTCCCCTCAATAACTGGCAAGGGAACCATCAGAATGAGCTACTGCAAAAAGCCATCATAGCCTTCTCGGTTTCTCTGTGATGGGGCCCCAGATCAGAATTGTAAAATAGTTTGGAGAATCTTGGAACATAAAACATGGTGCAGAAGACCAAAGAAGATTTAATTTTGTTTATAGAAAGGTGGTTGGGGTAGGGGAGGGGACAGTGAAAGAGAGTGGCTTGGGATCACTATTAATCATTTTTTAAGTACCAACCAAGTGAACACATCTTCTGGGATTCACTGCAAGTGACACTGAATTCTTTTACTAAGCAAATATGTGATGAGTTGATAAAAAAGGAGAAGGTCCTGAACTCCTGACTACAGATAATACAGTGATTGCAGAAAATCAAAAACATGCTTGCTATCCGACTCAAAATAAAGGTATACTTAAACTTGTAAAAGACAACATTTTTATTTGAATGATATGACAGACCTGTCACAGGAGTGTTACCTGCTATAAAGAAAGCCTAAGAATTATCACCTTTATTAGACCAGTGACACTGAGCTTTAGCCATACATTTCTAACTTCTGTCCCTCTACAGAGACAATTTTCTTTTCTTAAATAAACTGTCATGCTAGTGTTAATATATTGTTGGCTCTCTCATGCTTTGAGAATACTGCTGATATAAAACATGTATATGTTAGATTGGTAATAGTATCTTTAGTGTAGCTGACTAGAACAAATGTGTTTCCCTCATGGCTGTGCTAATGTGATAAAGGAAAATTGGCTGTTCATCAGCTTTTGGCTGGGTAAAGACAGTAGAGATGGAGCCACATTCTTTTTATGCATTAATACCACCGAGAACTTTTCACTAGTTATATTTCATGTGCCTGCATGTTGGGCAAAGATGTTGTAAAACATGAGATAATGCTACAAATAACAAAGTAGAAAAGCCTGTATCTTTTATAATGATAACAGTCAAACACCAAATGACAGTAACAGGCTGTAAAAAATGGGATGCAAAAAAAAAAAAAAAAAAAAAAAAAAAAAAAAAAAAAAAAAAAAACAGAAAGAAAGAAAAAATGCAGCCCTACTACCCAGCAGAAAAAATAGATACAGGTCCATGAGGAGTTGGTATATGATTTCAAGTTTATTAAGTCTTTGTTATAAAACTAATTCCAATGCCACCTTAGGTCAAGGAATTTAAGAAAGAGCATGTTTAAGTGAAAGCAGGTTAGTCAGAATAAAAAAAAAAAAAAACTAGGTTCGGTAACTTTTTTGGAAAAAATCATCATTATCAAGTAATAATCACTAACTTTCAGAGTTTTTTGTTTTGTTTTTGATTGGGGAATTTTGAAAGGGGTTCTTATGGCAATAATTCACATGATTTAAAGATGCCTGAGAGTAAATGCTTATCTTTATTAATTATTGCAAATCCTTTTTAACAGAAAATCACTTAATTTTTTTAGGCCAGTTTTAGGCTCATAACAAAGTTGAGTGGATGATAAAGATATTTACCATACACTTTTCCCTCACATACTACTGCCTGCAAAATCCTGCAGCAGAGTGGTACAGTTTTTTACATGGCTGAACCCCATTGATTCTACCATCATCACCTGTGTCCATGGTAGAAAAACATTTTTCTTTGTGTGTGTGAGGGGATTGAACCCAGGGACATTCTACCTCTAAGCTATACCCCTAGCCCCCTTTTTTTCCCTTTTTTCTTTTGTAATAGGGTCTCATTAAGTTGCAGAGGGCCTCACTAAGTTTTTGAGGTTGGCCTCAAACCTGTTATTGTCCTGCCTTATCCTCCCAAATGCTGGGATTACCAGCATGAGCCACCACACCGAGCCAGAATAACATTCTGAATGCTATGGTTTGATTTGGTTTTAATTGTTAGCATCTAAGCTTTTGATTGCATAATACTGAATTGCCATCTCTCTCTTCTCCCTTCTCTTCATCCTGCCCTTCTCCAGAGCCTTTTGTTTGCACTTTGAGCTGCATGGTCAGTTGCATGCCAATGATTCCTTTTACATTTAGACACTTGAACAGAAAGCCTACTTGTAGAGACTAAGGTTGATGTCCAACTGAATGATTACCTTATTCAGAATTATATGCACTCATCAAAGATATAGGATTTATGAACTATTCTGCGTAACAGTTTGAAGAGATTACTAAGACATCATATGCACAAACAAAAATTTCATAATTTTAATGGAATTTAATGGGTTAAATTCCAGGGATCATCAAGCTGTAACCTATGGGTCATAGCTGGCTGAATCACTGTTTGTAAATAAAGTTTTATTGAAACACAGACAGGGCAATTTGTTTATGTATTGCCTATGGCTGCCTTTGCATTACAATATCAGAATTGAGGAGCTGAGTGGTTGTATCAGTGTCTGTTTGGTACACTAAACCACATTATTTGCCTTGCAAAAAAAAAAAAAATCTCTGGTAATTTGTGGAAATGGATTGGTAATCATTAATGTAAACAACATTAGAATGCTTGACTGGTTAACTTAGAATATGATTAGCAAATTTTTAAGTAATTTTATACTGGGAAAGTATATCTGAAAATTTCCACCTAAAACAGTAAATTTTTATGAAAGGCATTTTGCATTGGTAATTTAAGTTCAACTATAGCCACATGTAACACATTTTTAGTTTATCTGGTTTTGAACATTTCTCCCTGTTATATTCATTTATGATTTATTTTCAATAATGGCCATAACAAATTTAATTTGCATATGAAAAACAACATACCCTCAAAAACTTATGCAAACATGGTGATTAGAGCTATTAAATATATGGGACAAATATTACACATACTTGAGAGTACCCTGGGTGATATCATCACTGCATAAAATCTCACAATGTAGATTTACATTTAGATCTATAAACATGCAGAGATAGCATTGTGCTATTAAAATAACCTATCCTCAGTCTTCCCAACTGAAGAACGCGGAGAAATAGGAAAACAACTTGAAAAAAACTACTGGTATGTGATTATCATAAAATAAAAATGTGTGCACTTAAACTCATAATGGTCACCATTTCTTACAGGTGCATCAGACAAAAATCAACTTCTTCATCAATGGTTTGGAAGAGAATAATACTGCTTTTTATGCAAGAACTTTAAGTGGTTCAATTATAGATTTTGCTTCCAGTACTATACGAATAGGACAGAGTTTAAATGGTAAGTTTCTGACTTCAGAATGCTTTTTATTTTATCTAATTACATTGTTCCTTAAAAGGTGGCACCTAACAAAAATATTTAAAAATATTTAGATGTATTCATTTCCTAGGGCTGCTGTAACATATTACTACCAACAGCATGGCAACTGAATATGATAGACTCTATTCTCTCATAGTTTAACTCAGCAGTACTGGTTCCTTCAGGAGACTGAGGGAGATTCCATTCCATGCCTCTCTCCTTCTGTGGCATCTGGCAAAACTTACTGTTGCCTAATTTGCCTGCAGCTCTGTAGCTCTAGTCTTTGCCTCTGTTTTTGTCTGGACTTTTCCTCTGTATCATCTTCCCTTTTCTCCTCTTGTAATGACACCTATCATTGGATTTAGAGCCCAGTCTCATCCAGGATGAACTCAAGAGTCTTAACTTAATTATATATGCAATCTCTTTCTCCAAATAAGGTCACAGTTACAGATTTCAGGTGGATATATCTTTGGGGGAGCCACTACATAGAAAAGCTTTAAAATTAAAATTTCTGTTCTGATCCATTTTTAAAGTAAGAAAACTATGTAACAAACTATATTCTCTCTCCTCTCCTTCTGTTTGTATTTTAATGTAGAATATTGTTAAACTAAGACTATAATGTATTAAGTTGACACTGAGAAATAATAATGTAATAAACTAGATCTATGTTGTTCATGTTTTTCAACATTAAAAATGGGCCATATAGCTTAAAGTTTAATGTTCACTATGTACTGAAAAAAAACACACAGAAATTGGAATGAGAATTATCTTGAAATATCTAGCACAGCAGTCTTTAAACCATCTGCATTTTAAAGTAGAAATAATGTTATTATATAATACATGCTCATTAAAAGAAAATCCAAACAATATGGAACTCTTGAAATAGAAACTATTTTCCATATCTCCATCTTCAGAGATGCCCTTTGACTTTTTTATGTTCTTCCAGAATTTTTAGTACATAGGGCTAGAGATATGGTCATATGGTCATAAACACAATATTTTCCCAAGAAGGTAGTTAAAGTACATATGCTTTCTCTGAGCCCTCCAAACAAAATATTTTCTCTCCAAATGACATGAATCACATTTCATGACCTCCTTATTTGGGTGAACATTCTCATGTAAAATGATTATACTCTATGTGATTGTATAGTTGTAATCAAGTTTTTTAAGCAAGTTCTTATAGTGTGCATTTAGACTATTTCTAATGCTTCAATGTTACTAAACAATTATTTTATAGAAAATATTATACCCACACCATTTTTTACATTTGTGTTTAGATCTATATATTTCTACTTCATGTTGTCACAGCATTCTTACCACTGTAATCCAAAGAGAACTGACCATATGGCCGAGAGGAAGGGAGATTGATTTGCTCATGGTTTCCTTGGAGATTTTTGGATTAAGTCTATATGAGGCCAAGGACACAAACGTTAGGGCTTGGTGGCAGAAAAGGAGACCACAAGGCTTTATTCTCACATCACAAAGGCCAGAAGCAGAGAAAAAACAGTGGTAAGAGGAACCAATATATAATCCCCAAGGCCAAACCTCCAGGGACCTCCTCCTTAGCAACCAAACCTTGCTTCCAACATTGCCACCCCATTTACATGAGGGCTGGGGGATGCCCCAAGTCCAAAACATTATATTCTGTCCCTGACCCCTAGAATTCACAGTCACCTCACAATTAAAAATGCATTTAGTCTACCTCCAAGAGTTCCCACAGTCTTAACAGTTCCAGCATCACTCAAAAGTCCAAAGTCTCCTCGGAGACTCAAAGTGAACTCTTCACTGTAAGCCCTGGTAAAAGAAAACAAAAAATAAAAAAGGAAATTAGATGCACAGAGTAAACATTTGTATTCCAAAAGGGAGAAATAGAGCCATAGAAAGAAGGAATGGGATCAAAACTGTATAAAAATCCAGCAGAGGAAGCATTTAATCCAGTGGCTCCATTTCTGCCATCTGGGGCATATGGTAGAAAGATGTGCTCTCCATTGGGCCTTGGCAGTCCCACTTCTATGACCTTACAGGGCCATCAGTTTCTTTTGTTTCTTGTCTCCCCAAAAGAGAGATTTTGTTTGGGGGACTCAGATAGGGTACACATAAAAGGCTTTATTGGGTAGGTTCTACAGGAAAGTCACAGAGCTGGTTAGTCAGAGAGCACAGTAAAGGAGGGAAGGGCCTCAGTCTGCGGCATGGTGCTTCTCTTATATTGTCCAGAAATTCTATCACTTCTCATGCATAGTAATTTGGGGCGATTATTTGCTTTGGGGGTTTCATGTCATGGCTTAGAGTTACTACACATGATTGCAGTATGTGGGAAATCTAAAGCAGCAATGTAATAGGCTGGAAGTCTCTAACCATAGTGGGGCAGAGCAATCTGTCCCATTTTTTACCCTGTCCTGCTCATAGCTAGCTACCTAACATTCTCCATTCAAGAGCTGGAGGCTCTGAAATCATTTAGGGAATGTGGGCAATGGTCCATCTTCTGCAGTTTCTTCGAGCTGGATAGGGATGTAGACATGTCAGGGCCTCTTGCTCTTGCTGTCTGTCAGGACAGGGGAGGGCATGTTGGGATAGGATAGTCTCCTTCCTGGGAGGCAGGTTGGTCAGGGGTCTCAGATAGTAGTCACCTTCCACTGTAGAGAGGGGTTGGCAGTCCAGCCCGACTCTCATTTGAAATTTGATAGCCTGGAGTGGGGAAGAAACATTTTGTTAACAGGTTTAGGAGATAAGGGTCAAAGACCAAAAGATGGAGTATTATGGCCAAAGGCCCCATGCAGGAGGTATGAGCCAAGGAAGCCAGGACTGTGTTTCCTTTTATGATCTCTATCCCTAGGTAGCTGGTTCCCTCAGGTTGGATGCCTATTTTGTTAAGTGTCAAGTACTTTCTTGCACATGACCTGATCTGTTGACATAAAAACATTTTTTTTCCCTGAAGCATAAGGCATACTCCCCCTCTGGGAACTGTAACCAAGTCTAATGCTCCTAATTTAAACAGAACCAAGAGGCATGGGCACAGGAGGAGTTAACAGCACTTAGTAGCCTTTGAGCTGCTTGTGCTGTAGGAAGATAGGGGTAATTGACAGAATCAAAGGGTGTTAAGTTAAAGGGGATCTACTTATCTGTTTGTCTTTTGAAAAGAAACTGGAGGTCTTCTATGGGTGTACAAGTATAGTTGTTTCTAGATAATTCCAGGGAATGAACAGCTTCATCCGGTGTAGTTCACAGCTTGACCCTGGAGTGGTGGATCCAGCTGGCAATTCCAGGTACCTTGATGACTATAGGAGTAGGCAGTAAAGGGGGCCCTCCAAGAGGGATTAACTGGAATCCCAGAGAGCTACCCCTCTAAGTCTTAATAAGGACTTGACTTCCAAACTTACAGCGAAGTCATTACCTGATTAACTTTATTTCCTACTTCTCCATAGGCATGTATATTGTCTGTTAGAATTAACATAGAGTAGTTCCATATTAGGTTAAGTCAGTCTTTTTCTGTATTAAGCATCAGGTCAGTGTATAGGAAGGGCCTCAGTATCACCTGTATACATTTTGTCCTGGTGGGAAAGGCTTCTAGTTAGCCTGTAAAGGTATTGATAAAGACCCCAAATAATTTAAAATCTCTGAAAAGGGATAACTGTGTAGAATTCAATTGTCAGTCTTCCCCCTAGGTAAGAGCTCTTACACTGTATGGGCTGAACCAGAGCAGGAGAGGCCTAGAACCCTAGTAGTTGTTTGGGGGCATAAAGTTGGCATGTCTGATAAACCCTGAAAATTTTAGAGTCCCTTACCTATGAACAATCTCTTCTCTGTGACTGGGGAGAGAAGACCAAATGAGCTCCCAGCAGTTGAGGTATGTTTCCCTTTTGGGGGAGGACTAGGGTGCTTTGATAAAATAAAAATTAGTGGGCAAACAGAAAGTTTTCCCATGAGCAGTGCAAGAAGGTATAAATTACCATTTGCCCACATTGCCTAGTGGGATATAAAGAAGAAAGGACTCTAGAATAGGAAGTTAACACAGGATAGCCAGGTCCTGAACTTAAAGGAAGTTTAGGGCCCAAAACTTGCCAGGTCCAAAGATGCCATGGGTTTAACCCCTTTGATGGTGATATCTGATGGGGGAGCCAACTGGAGTGAAGGCTACTCTTAGTCCAGAGTCAGCAATGGGGAGTCTGACCCCTGGTCCCTTTGGCCCTTAGGGCAGTCTCTCCTCCCGGAATCTGGCCTTTGCAGGTGTTCAGGGCTCTTTGTCTCTTCCAGAAATTTGCTGCTTTACTAGTATCCAGGCTTCCCAACATGGCTGCCAGCTTCTTTGGGGAAGGATTTTCTGGAGGTCAACCTGGAGTTGGCTGTTAGACATTTAGAGTAGCCAATTTTGGGGCTCATCTTTCTTCCTTTATCCTTATAAAAGACCAACGAGGCTATTTTCATGTCTGAGGCAAATTGGGTGAGGATTTTTTATTTAGAACTAGTGCCCCTTTAGGGGAGTTAGATCTTAGGGTGGGGTATTTAATAAAAGCCTTATGAGACCTCTCCAAGGCCTGTGGAATTTTCACTGAAGCCTTAATTTATGGTAGCCAGTTTGTTATAATTTATAGGCTTACCTGGCTGTGTTGCATATCTCAATACAAACTAGGTGATTTTTTTTGCCTAAAAATTCATCCAGGATATTATAATCCCAATGGGAATCATGTGGGGAAACTTCTGTAGTCAAACTTTAAAACTCTTTTATACACCATTTAGGGTTATCTGAAAATTTTCCAGATTCTATTTTACTTATAATTCTGCAAAAAAAAAAGGGAGTTCTTACTCTAATAGGTTGGTCCATTGGTCCTTCTACCTCTTGTAGAGAACATATCTGAAAAAATAGAAGAGAGTTCAGTATAAAAGAAAGCACTTGTTAGACTTTACCTGTGGTTTCCCTGGTAGAGAGGCAGGAAACTTTGGGGTCAGGGGTGTGGGCATTAGTGGATAGATTCCTAGGGTAGTTCCATCAGGTGTTTTGTCTTATCCCCTGTATTGGAGCCAATAAAGGAAGATAGGAGGTTTAATACTCTCACAATAAATCTAATTTACAAGTTTTGCAAAAGTCAAGGCTCTCCCTTAGGATCATAAGGCCTAGATATATGGAACCTATGCCCATATTTACTGATCATGCCAAAAAACAGCTTATTAGAGTATGGTGTTAAAATCAAGTCTCTCATTTCAGAGTCATACTTCTTGATTATTTAATTGGTACTGGGGCCAATTTTGATTACAAAAGGACATGAACTCTTTCCCATTTCTAGTATTCATCCTGGAGGAGAATCGAGGTAATCTGGAAGTACTATGTTCTGAGGAGATGAATTAGGGTCTTGAGAAAAAAGATGTCCTTCTTTCTGTTAAGTATATAAACTTTTCATACCTAGGGCCCTCAGGGCATACCCTTTGGAGACTGGAAACTGGGGATCTGGTATACCAGCCAACCTTGCCAGATCTCGAAAATCTAGTTTTCTCAAGGTTTTTGCCTATTTGTTTTCTTTGCTGTGGGAGGAGCTATAAATTTGTTAAAACTTTTAATTTTCCCCAAAAGCATTTATTTTAATTGCATTTACCTACTTGAGACAGTTACTTACAGATTACCTCTGAAAACCAAGATACCAGATGAATAATATTAATATTGAAACATTTTTCAGTGAAGTGCCCCCAAAGCAATAGACCTGTAGTTTAAAATATCTTACAGAGGCAAATATAGCCTTGATTAGCTAGCCACATAGGAAGAGAAAATGTATAAGTTAATAATTTTAAGGACATTTTGATTTTTATCTTATAAACAAATTTAAGGCCACTTAGTTATCATGGATTTAAATTATATGAGTTAAAGGGCATTTGGATTTATAATTCCTTGATTTATGTTCACCTATTTATACATAAGCCATTTTGTTATCCTGTGGATAATTTATATAACACAATAAGGAATACCCCTGTCCACAAATATATGTATGGAAACCAAAAATTTAATAACTTTCATTTACCGGATATTGAGGCCCCATAGGTAGAAGATAAGACAGTTATAGATGCTATTGACAGAGAGTGCCTACCAGATTTAGAACTTTCAGAAACCTAAGCAAATCTTGTTACAGGTTTTATTGCATGGCACAGGCATGAGAAAAACCCATGCAATTGGGTATGCTTGGAGCGGAGTCAGTCAGTCATGGATGACAATCAATTGATTGGCCACTTTGTCTCCCATGGCAGGCATATCCACACCAAATATTCCCATTTTATCCCCTTTGGATTCCTAAAAAGGGATGATCTCTGTTCTTTGAATCCAGAATAAAACTGAGAGATAACCTAAGAACAGCAGGAGAGAAAACAGACAAAACAAAAAAGGGCTGAAAAAGCCTTTAACTGATGAAACAAAAATCAGACTTAACTAAACACACAAAACCAGCTGAATTTAGAAAAAAAATTACCATGAGCTCAAAAAGACAAGAGAATTTGGTAGAGGGGTAGAGGCTAAAATAAGATAGCAAGTCTAAGCCAACCTCATGTGTGTGAGGGCATGTGGTGTCAAGATGGCCAAAGACTGGAAGCCAAAGATGGTGCCTGGAGGGCCACCAGTGGTGGGAGGAGAGCCACAAGTGATAGCGGATAGCTACAACCTCCTCACTGCACAGCACTGTGAGCAAGCCCTTAACTGGAACCCTACAGAGAGTGGCTGGACTGAATTCCTGCCTGGGGTATATCACACACACACCAACCCCCCCCCCCCCCCCCCCCCCCCCCCCCCCCGCAAACACACACACACCTTGGCAGAGGTCTGTCTGGCTTGTTTTTCCAGGAGCCAGAGCCCCAGTTTTTGGGCTGGCTACCATGCTTTAGTTCTCCTTAAATCTATGTCTAACTTAGATAAAACTAACTTTTTCTCAACAAAAACAACATACTCTAGAATTTTTGATAGTTTTCCCATCAAAGCATTGCATAATCTCACATATGAAATTGTATATTGACCAGAAACCCAATTTTTGGCAGCCTATGTTGCCTTTAGTAAAGATCCCAAGCAAAGCCATACTGTCTATGTTAGCTTAGATTTTTAAGAAGCCAAGAACATTTTAAGCATTCATTGTATTTTATATTACCCAATTTAATTTTAACTGTTATATGTTACTACTGAAATCAAGACATTAGACAAAAAAATGTTAGTATCTTAAATCATTTTATCCTCTTAAAGATACTCTGTAAACCATGAACTTTACTGGTTTGATATCTAGGGAGAAAAGGCATTGCACTAGACATTTAAAGACCATGTATCTTGAAGAAATTTTTAAATGACACCGCTCATGTGAGGATTGAGTCAAAATGGCATGGGACAAGAGGAAGAGTTTTCCTTCCATTAAGATAACTTTCCTGGACTGCTAAAATGGCACCAGGCTGCACTCAGTGGAGATGGATTGGAACACCAAAATGACATCTTGCTAGGGAGACACTGGTCTGAGAACTGTGCACTCACAAAGTTAGATTTACCTTTGTCTGCCTTTCTGCCCTGGCTGAGGAGTGGGTAGAGGAAGAGCTGCTGAGAAGGGTGAATGGGGGCATGGGGACAGGAGAACCAAGTACATGTCACCCTGCTAATGGAATTAAGGGAAAAAAGGCAGGGAGTTTAAAAAGTGGCAGAGGATTGGAGGTGGGAGGCAGACACTTGTGGCTTGGCCCACAGAACCTAAAAATTGGTAGTGACAATTGGGGGAGCCAGGCCTGTGACAGCTTGGCCCAAAGAATCCAAAAAGCAGTAGAGAGAGTCATAGGAGATCCAGGTACATGGAGGCTTTGTCTGCAGAATCCAAAAAGCAGTGGAAAGAATCAGGGGCAGAGCCAGCTGTGTAGTGGCCTGGCTCACTGGATCAAAAAATGGCAGAGAGAATGAGGAAATCCATGTGCATGGTGGCTGGGTCCTCCAAAATAAAAAATCAGCAGAAACAATTGGGGCAGAGCTACGTGCATAGCAGTGATGGCCTAGCCCATATAGTGAGGGAAGAGGAAAGAGCCAGGGGCATAGCCGCCTGACTTTAGGGGAGTCCCAGCATCTTACTTTATATATATTTGAGTCACAGGACCACTTATGTTACGGTGCCATGAGTTTCCCTCTGTTCTTGGTTTCCCAAAAGAAAGATGTCATTTGGGAGATGCAGATAGGGTAAGCATGAAAGGCTTTTTTGGGTAGATTCCATAGGAGGGTCAAGAGCTGGTTAGTCTGAGAGCAGAGTAAGAGAGAGAAGGAGCCCAGTCTGCCTCATGGTAAATCTCTTATATTGTTCAGAAATTCCACCCCTTCACATGAATATAATTTGGGAAATTACTTTTTGGGTTGCATGCCATGGCTTAATGTGACTGCACAGGATTTCATCATGTTGGAAATCTAAAGTGCAATGTAATAGGCTGGAAGTCTCTGACCACAGCTGGATGGAAAAATTTGTCCCATTTCCCCCCCTGTCTTGCTCATAGCTAACTACCTAAAAGCCTGGTTGATAGCAATGGGTGGCATACTCTCACTTCCAGCCTGGCTTTGTGGCTCACAGCTTGTAGCCTTCCCTCTTGGCCATTCCATGTTTCTGGAATTTCTAAATCACAGGAGTTTTTCTTGCAACCTTGGCCCCACCCTCACAGCTTCACAAATTGGCCCATTTAGGACTGCTTATAGAGATCCCAACCCTGCTGCATGTTGCCTGACTTCCCTGGTCTTCTTTTGAAATCTGGGGGATTTCCTTTTTTTCCAACAAAACCAGCATTCAATTAAATGCCCAAATTGACTGCCAGCAGGAAAAGTAGTCACACGCTGTTTAATCATTGTCATTGGGTCCTTCTCTATCATAGTTATGGAGCCCAACTCTATTTGGGCCATAGCTGGGTCCACATCCATACAGGTTCCACTAGCCTCATCTCCATCAGGGTCACAGGGAAAGAATCTGAAGGCTTTTCCTCAAAATGGCTGCCTTTGTTTCCATGTTTCTGTATTTGGGCTTGAACTGCCTGACCACATTCCTTTCTTTTTTATGCAAATATTCAACTGCCCCAACTGCATTTATTATTATTTTCATTTCTAATCAGGGCATTCAACCTTTTAGCAGCCATGTTAATTTCTTTCACAGCACTATCTCTCTGGGACCCAGCTTTACACATGCCTTTCTGGTCAAATTTAAAGTCTGTTAAAATCTCTCAGCTTTACTTTCCATTTGTGAAATTCATTGTACACCTGACTAAATGCAGACATTAATATCCATCATGCATTTTGGATATTTTGCTGTTTTGAGATTTCCTCTGCTAGTTTAATCAGCTCATAATCATTAAACTTGGCCTCACCAAAGTTTCAGGACATGGGCAAAATGCTGATAAGTTCTTTGCCAGAATGTAACAAGAATAGCCTCTACTCCATTTTCCTGTGGAGTCCTCTTTGCCCTCAAAAATATCCTTAGCATAGTCTTTACCATCTGCCTTTCTGGCCATTTTATGGCCCTTTCAATTACCTCTCAGAAACCAGTTCCAAAGATTCACATAACACATGGTCAGACTTAGATATAGCAGCAGTAAGCCCACTTGTCTGGTACTAATTTTCATCTCAGTCAGCATCCTCACTGTTATAATCCAAAGAACTGACCATACAACATAGAGGAAGAAAGATTTGCTCACTGTTTCCTTAGAGATTTTGGGTTCAGTCCATTTGAGGCTGGGATGTGGATCTCAGGGTATAGTGGCCAGAAGTGGAAAGAGAGAGAGAGAGAACACAAAACTTCACTCTCACATTATGGAAGCTGGAAGCAGAAAGAGAATAGGAAGAGGAGAAACCAAAATATAATCCCCAAGGCCACACCCCAGAGACTACTCCTTAGTAATGAAGTTCCACTTCCAACATTGCTACTGTGTTTCTTTGAGGGATAGGGGAACATTCCAAATCATTACACATATTCATATACACATGCACATGTAATTATGTACTTGAATGTTTATCTGATTGTAGAATTTCTTAAGACTCTGTCTTTCAGTGTCATTCTACTAAGTTCAAACCCTATCTTTCCACTTACTTGTTATAGGACCTGGAAAAACTTACTAATGCCTCTAAACTGTAGTTACTCCAACTTTAAGATGGCAATGATGACAATTTCTATAATGCCATTGCAAGGATAAAATGAGGCACTGTCATATAGAGCATTGCATTTTTCAGACATCTGGCATTTCAGATTAGTATTTGTCAAATGAATAGATGCAGCGTTAAGCACCATACTTGTATATACTAAACTATATTGATAAATAATACTATTGTTAATAGTTATAATAGTTTCCCTAAGATAAATACTAAACTATGTTGGTAAATAATACTATTATTAATAGTTATAATAGTTTCCCTAAGATAAATACATAGAGGTCAAATGGCTGGATTGAAATATATACTTATTTTATATTCTGGGGCATAGGACAAACTCTCATGTATAGCAATAAACTACGTCCAGGAAGGTTGTGAAAATTTGCAATCTTATTAAAAATAAATAGGCAAATTCATATTGTTTTATACACTAACCTTAAAAATTATTCATATTTTTACCCTTGCCATTTCTCTAAGTGAAAAATATTGTTGGATGCTGACTTAAAATTTTGGGGCATTAATGAATTTGAGCAGTTTTCCACATATATAGATCATTTGCATTTCATTTGTGAATTCCTTATTGATGTTATGTATCCATATTTATACTCCATAATCCCTTGTTTGTAAAAGTTCATTAATGCTAAGTATATTATGTTGCATATGCTTTCTCCCGTTTTTTAGATGTTTGGCTAACTTCTTGTTATAGACATTTAAAAATATAATTTAAAATGGTTAATCAAGGTAAAACATGCATGCACAATAATGTATAACTTTTAAGGATGTAGCTTGCTGTGTTTTTAATAGTTGGGTACACTTGTGGAAGTCTCATCTAGAAAAATACTAGATCACTTCCAATCTCTCAAAGAGTCTCCTAGTGAATGTTCACTCTAAAGGTATTGGTGGGATTCATTATATACCTCTACACAAAACAGTATCATAGAGACCTCTATCACCATACATTACTGTTGCCTATTCTTGAGTTTTTATGAAAACAAAACCATGTAGGGAGTCCTCTTGTATTCTTTCTACTCATGACAATGCCTGTGGAGTTTATCCATATTATATGGAGTTATATCTTTAGCCTGAGAAAATACATTTGAATAGTCTCCTCAAAAGGATATCTCAACCAGCAGTATTTGAAAATTTTGGCTGTTTCACATCCTTGCCAACACTTAGTAGAGCCAAATGTTATTATTATTTGGTATTCTGGTGAATGTGTGGTACCTTTCCTGATGATTAATGATACTACAAAGACTTTCATGTGCTTGTTTGCCATGTAGATATGACTTTTAATTAAGTACTTGTTCAAGTTTCTTTTTTTTTTGGCAGTTTTTAATTGGGTAGTTTGTCTTTTTCTTGTTAATTTGTAGGAGGTCTTCAATATTTTGGATATGATTTTTTTGACAGATACATGGATGGCAAATATTGTCTTCTAGGCTATGGCTAATAGTTTCATTCTCTGCATAGTATTTTTGGATAATCAGAACTTTCTTATTTTAATGAAATATAATTTATTAATTCTTATATGCTTACTACTTGTTGCATCCTACTGAGAATGCCTTAGCAAACCCTGGTCATTAAAATGTTCTCCTATACTTTATTGTGGAAGCTTTCTTATTTTACCTCTCAAATTTAGTTCAATTTTCTATTTGGGATAGATATTTGGATATAATATAAGATAGGGTTTAAACTTCATTTTTCCTCAACTGAATGTATAACTAACTTTGAAACTAAAAACAAAGCAAAACAAAACAGGTGATCATTTCTACCACTTTGCAATGGTAACTTTTTCGTAAACCAGATATCTATCTGTATATATGAAGATGAGTTTGTTTCTGAAATCTCTGTTCTGTTCCAATGATCTGTTTTTCTATACTCAGGTCAGATCATTTAGTTTTAATTACTATGATTTTATAAATATCTCTACATCTGTCAGTGGAATAATTTCTTCATATTTATTTTTTCTTTCAAGATTATCCTAGTGTTTACTTGAATTTTAGAAGTAGACTTTCAGTTTATGTAAAACCTTTTCTGAGGTTTAAATTATTAATTTAATTTGGGGAGAATAGATACTTCAACAATATAAAATCTTCCAACCCATAAATATAATGTGTTCTTTAATTTCAGCAATATTTTTAGTTTTCTGCACATAGGTGTTATATCTGTTAGACTTATGCCTATACATTTGCTGTTTATTTAAATAAACTTTATTTTCAAGTTGTATTTCCAGGAATTTTGCAAGTATTAGGCTCATGGAAAAACTGAATAGAAAATACAGAATCCTCTTGAATATACTTAGAAGAATTTTTTCCCTTCTTCTTCTTCTTGTTCTTGTTCTTCAACAACAGAAAGAGAACTGATAATTAATTTTTCTTTAAATTTTTGATGGAATTCAGCAGTGAATTCATCCAGACCTGGGTTTGAATTTGATGAGAGTCATTTTATTACTAATTCAATCTCATTACTTGTTATTTGTCTGTTTATGTTTTGTATTTTTCCATGATTCCTTCCTGGTAAGAGTTATATGTTTAGGAATTTGTCCTTTTCTTCTATATTATCATATTTGTTGGCATATAGTTGTTCTTAACATATGTTTCTTATTTCTGTTGTGTTTGTTATAATCTCTTCCTACTCATTTCTAATGTTGAGTCTTTTCTTTTCTTAGTCTAGCTAAGAATTTGTCTATTTCACAATGGCTGAAACATTTTGCATTTATGAGGAAAATTGCCATCAATTAAAGAGACTTCCTGTTGCTTCTCATCCTCATACACATATGATGTTTTTAGTTTTCTGGATTTTGGCCTATTGGTTATATTTTTATGTATTTATTCTTAGTATTGTTTTTGTACTTCATGTTCTAATTTTGCTACAATTATATAAAAATGCAATCAGTGACCTTGCAAAATTCAGTATTGATTAATTAGCTTTGTAATCCTATCATTTGTACACAATAGGAACTCAAATATTTGCAAATATTTATAATAAATGCATGAGATGTGCATGAATGTAGGTTTTTCCACAGTTATTTACATATGACATCATTGTTAATTAAAGAAAAAAAAGGTCTATATTTTTGATATACAAAAATTCATTTGAAATACTGATTAAATTTCTGAGCTCTGGTGTCAAACAATTCTGGGATTGAACCCAAATGAGTTATGTTCCTTTGAGCAAAAATAGTTACTTTAAGCCTGTGATTTCTAATCTATTAATTGGTATTTTAATAAATAATACATAATGCTATTATAAAAATTATATTTTTAGAACATTTTCTTTCATATATCAAATGGGCAATAAGTGGTAACTATTATGAATAAATATTTTCTGTGTGTGTGTGTGTGTGTGTGTGTGTGTGTGTGTGTGTGTGTGTTACCTGGGATTGAACTCAGGGGCATTCTACCTCTGATCTTTACCCCCAGCATTTTATTTACTTTTAATTGTAAACAGGGTCTTACTAAGTTTCTTACAGTCTTAGTAAGTTGCTGAGGCTGGCTTTGAACCTGTGATCCTCCTATTTCAGCCTCCCAAGTACTAGGATTAAAGATGTGTGCCACCATGCCTGGCTTACATTTTCTGATTATGAAATGGTAAGATAGATATAATCTTTTCATGTGATTTTTGTAAGGATCAAAAGCAAGCAAAATGCTTATACAAGACTCTATTACTTGCTCTGAGATGAGGATAAACTTATGTGAAGGAGCAGTGATTTAAGGAATCTGTGTATTTAGGACTTGGTTTGATAATTAGTATATTGAAGAATTTTATAAAGTACTCTGCATGCAGAATTTCTTAATAACACATTAAATCTTGTGAGCCTTATTTCAATATTTAATCTACATTATTACTTCAAAAAGTGTTTTATTACACCAAATGTTGCTCAAAGTATTTGATAGTATCATAAACTTGTCAGCATGAAAACCTCAGAGTTAAAATGACTTGCTTCTCTTCTACTTTGGCAAACTAAATGTTGAATTAATGCTTCAAGTGGGCAGTATGGACTGAAGATGTTTTACTTTTAAACTGTGGAAAAATAAATTTCACTTGTAGTTATAAAATGTATAACTGGAAATGGGTTTATTTCAAATATTATTTAGTTTTTATTATGTTTTTTCCCCTTTACATTCTGAGCATCTAAGAGGTATGGAAGGAAAATGATATTTTAAAATAATTTTGGTCTTTATCAACTTATAGGTGCAGGTGTACCTAC